>CAJQZM010039365.1:23708-38966 GCA_907164665.1 Colias nastes | reverse complement strand
AATTTTTTTTCTGCTCCTGTAAAATTACCCGGCACTGCCGGGTACCCGGCCCCATTACCCGGTATCCGGCCGGATCCTCCAAAAAGTGCCGGATCCGCCGGGTACCGGATCCATGCCGGGTACCCGCCCCATGTCTAATTTAAACATAATTTAATAATAATATCCTGTGACAACAAACTAAAACAAAAACTTAGTCCTTAGCAATTAGAAAGTAGAAATAAGAAACATAATTAGTTGCCCAATACTTTAATGTATAAAAAAGCCGCCTCCACACTAACCAACTGCAATCGTCATCGTGTGGCCTGAAATAATAGGCTCGCACTGGGAGGTATTGAGACATCAGCCGGTATTAACTGCTTCGTGATTCCCGCGCCTGCGCTCGTTAGATCGCATGCACGTTCTATCAGTGTTCCATTTTTGAAAATTGACGAAATAGAGCCACAGACTATATGGATGATATTTATGCAGGCGCAGATTGTGAAAATGGGATTTGGCTTTTTGAATTTGTAAATGTTTATGTGAGAGCTTTAATTTTGTTTAAAAGTGATTAACACATATTACATAAAGTTACTGGATAATCTAAATGAACTTATAAAATCATAGTTTTGTAATCTCAATGTTCAGTGGAATATTTAATATACATACCTACAAATTACAATACGCCTAAAATGTAATATTTAATTGTTATATCTACCTATCTACTTGGTATTAGATACATTTAAGTTATTAAGTCACTAACTCTAGCTTCATGCATCTATTCAAGCTCTCAAGATAATGACATTCAAGTCAATTTCACACTAAAATAAGTTGTCCAAACACCGTATATTATCATGTAACGCGACCAAAAGATATTCATTAATTAACGATCACACGGCCCGCTAAACTATTCAAGAGCCATTAAGCCGCTAAAAGCCACTAATCGGCTTGTTTCCGCTACCCTCAGTAATTATCGGCTGCGGCTTTTTATACTCTGTGCTTTTTTATTCGATTTATTTTGACAAGGAGGTTGAGGTTACATGGTGCTATATTGGTTCAAAATTTGGCAGGTCTATGAGAAAAATAGAATCAAAAATCGTTTTATGTAAACGTACGTAAGCTATTGATTTTACGATCAGGTAATACACATAACTGTAGTAAAAATAATGAATTAATTACACGTTACAACGACATAATATTAGAAACTAGTCAGAAATATGACTAAGAAACACCTCCAGGACTGATTACATTATTTCTAACTTTTAACAAATCTCTACCAAAACCATGGTTGTCAAATTTTACTACACGCACAAAACAATATTAATATTCCTGAAAAAACAAACCAGCGTCATGTAAACCAACCCTAAACACCTATTAAAAAGCGTCAACAGCATTAGTTGCTGAAAATAGTCTTCCGTTAACAAAAAGTGGCGCCAACTAACGCTAAAAGCTGTGAAATATATAACTTCCTTAACATTAGTGTTACATCCCTTTGTCACTTATTATAGATTAATTTACTAATAATAACTATATTATGTAAGACTCTGAAATGGGCTTTGGTAGGATTTGTATAAGATGATTTTGCCGAAGCCGTTTCGGAGGAGAATGGTAACTAACATTGTGACACGAGAATTTTATCTATACTAATATTATTAAGCTGAAGGGTTTGTTTGTTTGAACGCGCTAATCTCGGGAACTACTGGTCCGATTTGATAAATTATTTGGGTGTTAGATAGCCCATTTATCGAGGAAGGCTATAGGCTATAAGATATCATCTCGCTAAGACCAACAGGACGGAACACTGCGGGTAAAACCACGGAGCACAGCTAGTATACATTTATATAGAGAAGATAACATGTATACGTACCTATTGTCTGTAACGCAATATACCTACTGCTCTACAAAAATATGTAAGATAAATGTATAGCAGTATATTTGTTCATGAGTAGTGAGTAAACTATGTTAATCAATCCATAAATTCGCTAAGCAAAATAACAAAAACACAAAGCTAAAAATAATTAAAACTTCAAAAACCTAAACAGGATCCCATTTACAATTTGCCAAAAGCAATCATAATAATTTTATTTTTAATTATAACTTACGTCAACCTCTGCTCGGGCGATTAACAAAAAATGTTAATTTACCATTGTATTTTAATTAGCTCTTATCCCCTTGTAATAAGGTTCACAATTGTTTAACATCGAACTAAATAATTGACCCATTTCTAGTTAGGAAACAAAATAAAAAAAATGTTTCCAATGAAAATATTTGGCAGGTAATAAACCGGGAACCGCCCATGGAACTTAATTATACGAAGATGTCTTCTTAGATAATAACACAGCTTCCTATTTCAGTTATTTATATATTGAGAAAGATTTTTTCTGTAGCATTTTAACTATTGTAGGTAAACCTTAATTTGTAATTAATAATTATTTTCTTAATTACTGCAATAAATATTAAAACAGGTATGTCTATCTACCACCTACCTACAATAACTAAAAGTAAAATATTAAAAAGCCTTTTATTAGTATAGGAAAACACAGAAAGTAGGTTAGCAATTAGCATAATCTTAATCTAGAATCTTAAATATTAGCTTCCAATGTCTGCTAAATATCCTACACTTCCTCTTTCCATAAAACATAGCAATAATTACAAGAAAATATTATCTTGAACTACCTAAACAAACCATATAATAATTTAATAATGTGATATAAATAAATGATAAAAACATTAAACGTATGTAATGACTAAATTATGTCCATTGTCCAATAATTTCAAAGTCTAACAATGACTATAATATTATATTCTGATAATAATTAAGCCCTTTAAAGATTATAATGTGGTACTCATAATACACTTTACAATATCATAAAGTTAAAAATAATGTTAATCAGATTATTATACAAACTTATTTTATTCTAGGAAGAGATAGTTCCATGAGGCAGTCCAATTGGTTCCGTAGAAAAATCTATTAAAATAAAAAGTTAAAGTTTTTAAGAGGATTCATTTTACATTCAAACAGTATTTTCAATGTTTAAATAACCCTTACGTATGAAGGATAAATACCTTGACTAAATACTATTTTATGTAAATCTTAGATTAAATAAATAACAAATGACAGAGAAAGTTTACAATAATTATTAATCAATACTCAATTACTCTAATAAATTATTCCCGGTATGATTGCTTTACTGCATTGAAAGAGTTTCAAACTTTCAAATGAGATGTAACGACATCTAAAATATAATATAATAAATAAATCACAAAATCAACGTTTCAATCTAACTTCCCGATACCCTGCAATTTGCATGGCCTTAATTTCCTAATATATGAAATTTTGAAATTTTACTCTGTAGTGTATGTGAGTGAAAGAGAGGGAAGTATTATGTCATCTCTTGCGCACGTGCAACGGTGACACCCAGTGTTGCCAACTCAGTGGAATTTCCACTAGATCTGGTGGTTTAGCTCCCCCATTTAGCGGACAAATATTGGTTTTAGTGGCTAGTGGATTTTCCTAGTGGTTTAGATGAGTTCAATTAGTGGTAAGGTATGACATTCAACCACTAGTAAGATTTACATAAATACTCAAAAAGAACGACTTGAACTATGTGAAACAAGGGTATGATTTTGTGTCATGTTGGTAACAGAACGAACATTCGGGAATTCCCCGAAAGTTGTTTGTCTATTTCTTGAATATTTTTGATTATAGACTTTATTACTATTGATATAAAGTATTCAAAAGGTTATATGTTTATTCTGTATTTGTGTACAAAAACAATAATTGTCAGTCGGTATTGGCAACGCCGGTAGCTTCTAGCTTGTCGTATTTTAATTAATTTTGTGAAGTAATATGGTTTTACATTAAATATGGCCAAACCACAATACACACAAAAATTTCTTTCACAGAAATTTATTCTTCACATACTGAAACTCTAGAAGAAGCAAATTCTTCTGAAGATGATCTTTAAATATGTAACAAAAATAAAAATTAATTGTTGTTATTTACAAATAACTCGCAAAAAATTCGCCAACGGGCACTCAATATTTACATGTCTCTGGATATTTTTTAGTGTTTTTTCTGGTGGTTTTAAAGACCGATTACTTTAGTGGATTTCTGGTGGGCCACGAGGCTCCAATATGTGGGTTCGAAAAAAAAAAGTTGGCAACACTGGTGACACCGCTCACACAGCTCAGTTGGCTGCGGGCGGTCGGAGTGAGAGGGCACGCGCGTCTAAGAGCCGATAATAGGGAAGGACGTATACACTACATTTTGGCGACGAGGTAAATCGGGAATAAATGTAAGTAATTTTTGATAATAAAATTACAAAAAAAAAAAAAAAGGAGGAAATAAGTGTGCTGTGATAATTATTGAACTAATTATATCCACAGTCGAGTTACATCGAAACGAATATTAAAGTTAATAATACATACATACTTATTTTCATTATGATATTTTGTGCCGCTTACGTAAAAAAAAAAAAAAGAAAAAAATATACCCGCACAAAGTACGTAAATAACATGTGCGTGCCTTTCGAGAGGCCTCCGTAGAAAACGAAGGATTCGTTTACATAAAGATTTAGCAAAACCTCTTAAACAATTGTAGCCAGAAGGATAAATTTGTAGGTGTTGTAAATTGTTTCTCGTATACATAACTACACTGATACCAATGAAAACGCGGGCTGTCTTTTTTTGCTCGAGCGTATGGTGCCTGTATGATAAATACACTGTACAGTGTACACTGTACAGGTATACAGCAGCTGGCGTCGTCCAGTATGTACTCACGTAGTCATGTATAGCACTGTAACTGCGTATGCGAGACTAAATGTGATATTTTGTTTAGTCGAGGCTGTAGATTATTATTTTGGGACATTTGTTTACATATAAATTTATTAATACTGATATGTAAGAACCTGCTTAGAAGATTGGTTAAACATGATTAAATGAGCTAAGAAGGTTCGATTCCCGATCAGTTCAGAATAGATTCGTCTGGTTACAAAATAGAATTATACCAAATACCCACTTATTTCTTATTTAATTACTCGATGTGAAGTTGCATGAGTATTATTTAAGATTATTTATTATTGCACATAAAGAAGTAATTAATGATGATCATGCAAGGAACGTAAGTTTCCTGGACAGGCTAATATAGTAACATTATGTGTTTCGATGACGATGTGGACCACTACAAGGTATTTCTCAATTTATAGTTGTAAAGCTATAATGTTACAAGATGAAGCCTGAGAAAAAAAAAAGGGTAACGCCCGTGTACGTACTTTAAAATGTGCTACCAGATGATGCCTGGTAGTACAGGAAAAAACGGGTGATGCCCGTGTGACACCAGATAATGCCTGGTGGTCAAGAAAAAATCAGGTGACGCCCGTGTGTATTTTGTAATGTTATACTAGATGATGCCTAGTAGTACAAAAAACAAAAATCGGGTGACGCCCGTGTGTACTTTGTAATGTTATACCAGATGATGCCTGGTAGTACAAAAACAAAAATCGGGTGACGCCCGTGTGTACTTTGTAATGTTATGCCAGATGATGCCTGGTAGTACAAAAAAAAAAAAATCGGGTGACGCCCGTGTGTACCTACTTTGTAATGTTATACCAGATGATGCCTGGTAGTATAATTACAATTCAGGTGATGCCTGTAGTGATGTGATACGATGTAACGCGTGGTGTCTTGCTGTACTATACGCTGATGTTTGATACGGGTGATGCTCGTATAAAATGTTTATACATATTTTGGGTGACGCCCCTATTGTGAATTCATGCACTTGTATAGGTGATTTTAAAAAAAATGTGATAGTTAGTCATCATTTCATAGTGTTTCTTAAGATGGATTGTATCTTCGAAAATACGTACGGTTAGTATTGTTATCCTAATAAAAATTGGAATAATACAATTTTTAAGAGTATAAATAGTAAATACTAAAATATTTACTGTAGCTTTTATTATTCGTATCTAAAGAGACTTCATATTTTCATAATTTCATAACAGATTTTGTTAAACAAAGAAAGAATGATCACGATGATAACAACGCCTAAAATATCTGCGATATTGCACATTTAACCGACAACTATAAAGTTAGACAGGTTAAGTGATAGTAGTAGTAGTGATAGTAGAAAAAAAATACTAATTATAAATCAAAGATTCAAATTGAATTATTCAAAGTACCTTTAGGGAATATATTTCAAACTAGCCACCCGGCAGACGCTGTTCTACTCTTTAGCCCTTTATCGTGCTCGTTAAACGAATTGGAATATGAATATTAGCCTAATTGATCGAGCCGTTACGCCGACGTTCAAGTTTACACTTAGCAAAACATTTGGCTATTCATTTTTATTATATACCTACTGTGCGGCGTTGTAGGTGAGGAGGGAAATAAAAAAATAACTACTCACCATACAGTCGACAATTAATTTAATAAATTAAATAAAATACAAATATCAGTAACAATAAGGGTCGTGGCGTGCCTAGGTGCAAACCCTCCGGTAGGGCCTTACTCCCCTGATTATAGGTGGACGCAAGATGGAGTGCGCGTCTTGTTGCGAAGGCCAGGCGGGAGGGTGTCTTTAGGGTTTTCGCTGAATTCCTTCAACATGAATTAAGTAGCCGAAGCAAGCAAGACGTAAAAGGATTTCCTCAGCGGGAACATTGCAGTAATCCTTCAGCGAGATCGTAGCAATGACGTAGTACTACTGAAGATGGGTCTTAACACGAAGTGGGAACGCGTTCACGGCGTTTATGAGGGGGTGAGGTATGAAGTACGGCGGGAGCATGCGCGGGGCAACCGTCTTCCCCCCGCGCTTGTTGTTCGCGGACCTGATAGTACTTTTACACTTTTGCTACCACTTACCAGAAATCTAATAGGCACGTCCGCACACTTGACCGGGTACTAGTAGGCATCGGTAATTATCTTGTATCGTTACCATTTATTGTTTTCTTAGTATGAATAGAAATACTGATAAGGATCACTGTACACTTGAACGGCTATCGGTATTGTCTTTATGGATACCACTTTATTTTTCAACAGTATAAGTTGACTAAAAATATGTCAACGTGCATTTGACTCGGTATGGGTAATACACTAATACTATGCATCGATAACAATTTAGGGTCAGCGTTCACTTGACTGGATATCGGTGATATCGGTATTGTTGTGTATCGATACTCATTTACGGGTAATGTACATTTGACCGGGTATCAAGTACCAGGAAAACATTTAAAAACGGTATAATATTTTGAATTAATTTTAAAATCTGTTTATTTATTGACTATTACGCGAAACAAAGTTATTCGGGTCAGCTAGATTATTATATTTTTTATATTTTATAAGTATTGATATCGGTATTTTCCTGTATTGATGCCAATACTGAAACAGTTACTTACTTACTAGTAACACAGTAAAGTTCGTACCATCCTAAAATAATAGTATGTATTAATTAGACAGATTTCCCAACCACTTTTTTTTTCTGTAAATGAAAAAGGTTGAATAAAGGGATAAGAATGGAATGAAATCAATAAATCTTTCTCAACTGCAGAAGGAATTGTATTTGTTGAGAATCTCCAAACACTCCATTGATGTACATTGGTCAAGTGAAAATTGAGTTCTGCAATATAAGTATATACTATTATATCTTTAAAAAGCACGTTGGTCATAATTAGTTACTCCCTTATGATTTGATAAATGAATTCCTTACGCTGATAAATTTACACTAGACGTAGCTATGGCACTTGAACAGGACTCACTGAACGCAATTCTGTTATATTTGTTTGTCCAACCAATGCTCGTAATCTGTAAAATAGTAAGTCTTCTATATTATTTTAATCTATCAAATGTAAGTAACCTCCAAATATGTATTCAAATCACACTAAAAAAATATTCAGGTTAGGTACCCTTATTATCGTTCCCAATAATATTAATAAAAATTATACCGATAGAAGTCAATGCCGACACCCGGTGTACGGTGACCCTTATTAGCATTTATATTCATAGGTACTAAGAAAACAATAAATTGTATCGATAGTAATCGATACGAGGTGATACCGATACTTGGTCAAGTGTACAGTGACCCTTATTAGCAATCCTCTTCGGGAAGCGTCTTTGTTGTAAAACTCTGTTATGATATTGCGATGTCAGACATCCACGCGGGGGAAGCCGCGAGCTGCAGCTAGCAAAGTATATGAAAAACTTCAGGCGCATTTTGTCTATGAATATCTCAAAAAGTAAAAAACTAAAAAGACGAAATTTATTTTTCAGATATTTTTACTTTCTACCAAGATTATGAAAAGATAATAAAAAACCGGCCAAGAGCGTGTCGGGCCACGCTCAGTGTAGGGTTCCGTAGTTTCTAGCCTGTAACAATAAGTGTCCCTACCACAGAGATGACCGACAGATCGTATTTGTGGAAAAAAACTTACCTTCGAGAAAAAACCTAAAACCTGAAATTTTTCAAAAACTGTTCAACCAATCTAGTTCAAAATAATTTTCCTAGAAAGTTTACATAAAGTCCTACTTATGAGATTTTTTTCAGATTTTTTAAATCATTGGTTCAAAAGTTAGAGGGGGGGGGGACGCTTTGTTTTTTCCTTTCGGCGCGATTATTTCCGAAAATATTGATATTATCAAAAAATGATCTTAGCAAACCCCTATTAATTTTTTGATACCTATCCAACAATACATCACACGTTAGGGTAAAAATTAAAAAAAAAAATCACTCCCCTCTTTACGTGTAGGGGAGGTACCCTAATAAAAATGTTTTCTCCTATTTTTATTTTTGCACTTTGTCGGCGTGATTGATATACATATACACGCACAGAGTGGCGAGCGCGACGATGCAGTACGTGTCTACTCGCGACGAGGGCTCGTGGCCGTCTGAGACAGCTACTTGTGCATCGTAGGCGCGAGCGCTGTATGTTTTACTTAATAATAAAAAAAAAGCTTCTATTTTAGAAAAACCCTCTGTACTACCATATAGGATTTGACGTACAGTTTATGAAAATATAGATTTTATACTTGTTCTTCCCTTACAATCGCCGTAAAATTGTAAAATTGTAACAAATTCACGATTTTTAACGATTTTCAGGATTTTTTTCTATCGAGGCAAATTACTCTAATCGTGTTTCCACGTGTATGACAATACAAGGCATATCTTCATCTTTACGATGGTAGGAATATCATTCCATAGAATTAAGAGTTTGATACCAAAAAACTGTTTCAAAGACACCTCTGTCGCCATATTTTACGCTTCTTAACTTACCACTTCGTCTTAAGCGGTACGTAGCAGCGTATGAGGTTCCGTTTATCGGAACGTGGCAATGACGCGGCGGCAATTCCCTCAGCGCGGGAACGTTGCAGGTATGTAGAAGGTTCCTAAGCGGAACTTAGCAGTAATGTAACACTACTCCCTCATTAAGAATGTAGCACCTTGGTTTGGGGTTATAACACACTGTTAATTATTACATGTTGGAACGTTGTAAAACGACTTTTACGTAAATTATACAATAATATACCGTGAAAGACAATAGTTGGACAATAGACAGTTGACATAAAATATGAATCGATAATTGTAGATAATAATTACTTTGACAGATAGTGTATAGTAACAAACGACCTGTCAAATATACACTTAAAATATTAAGATAGATAATAAATGTCAATTTCAAGCTGAACAATTAACGTAAAATAAAAAATGGATCATAACCACATCATACCGCAAATATTGGTATATGTAAGTACCGTGCATGGTAAAATCATATACCATGTGCATCTTGTTATTACTATATTACAAACACACCAATTTTATTATTGGTATAGAAGGGAAAATCAGCAACACAAACAACAACGTGAATTGTATTATAAAAGTCAATACACCAATAATGTTATAATTAGAAGTTTAAAAAGTTATTGAGAATTTAGGTAATAAGATTTACAACGTTGTAATTCATATAAAATCAAAGTTTTAATGGTGGTTTGTAAGACTGGTCTGCTTTCATATTCATAAAGTACCTACGTAATACATATTTTAAGAGCTCATCTTTTGAACATTACCTAAATATCGCACCTAATGCAATAACAACGCTACGATAAAATAATGGATATCGTACTTGATTGAAAATAAAAAGATATTATCAATTAAGAAATACGTTAAAGATGTCTTGTCAAAACAAGAAAAATGTGCCGTTCCTGATATAAATAGCAAAACGTGTTATTTATAACAAAATGTATTTTCGCGAAAAGTTCACCATTCGTGTAAAAAAGAAACTACCTAATTCAGAATAAAAGTTCCAAGTATTAATTTCTACAATATTGTGGTGGTATAGTGATTTTAAAATGCAAAATTAAATATTGTACATTCAAGTTAATTAATTTATGCACATACTTATATAGTTATAGGTAACAAAATTTTTATTGATTGCTTTTATTTATTGTTGCTTCAATTTTGGGAAAGTTAAAGTTGTAATGCACCTACAGTTAAAAAAAAAATGTATCTAGTTATCTAACTATTTTCAGACCATTAATGCCTAGCCATTATTATTGTTATTTAGTTGTCTCCTTTTTCTTTTTCAAGTGGCTATTAATTACAAATTGTGTTAAAAGTAACAAATTAGGAAAGATATGTCTTCAACAAAATGATACATTGTGATTCGTTTTGGGTTCGTTAAATTAATTAAATTTGTGTTATTAATGCAATAACGATAAAACGAACAAAAGGGCGTGTGTGTTGAGGCTACAAATATAAAAAAAGTAATAATTAAACACGCTTTACTAAGATATTATATTCCTTTTATATTCATTATTGTATTGTCAATAAATTGTCGTAATATTGTCACTGAAGCAAATCCTTGATAAGTGTGCAATATTTGAGTTAAATCTGTACGGTTTGGGTAGGTCATTAGCGAGTCGAAAGAATCGGTTGCATACAGTCATACGAACACACAGGTGAAGCTAGAAGCGGTTCAATAGAAGGCACTGGCACAGTACCTATAGTGTGATATTGTAGTGTTGCAGAGCAAGACTCCACAATGCTTATAATTCTGTCGGATTGCTTTATACGTACCCGAAAGTTTGTATTTAAATAATTAATAATTATGAACCTTAATATTGTAATACATGTCGCATTTTAATATTGCGTGACCTATCTGAATTTATAAATTTAGGAATTCAAATGCGAACCATATTTGGATGTTTCTGTATGAATGAAATGTTTTAATGTGCTATAAAAAAGGCTGCCACTTTCTAGCCTCCAAACTATCACCAAAAAAATATCATAAATCGCTTCATTGCGATGTGAAAGAGAAACGGACAAACGAATTACTAAACAAATCTTCCCTGTGCCTAAGGATCGTGTGATAACTTGTTGTTGTTTAAATAAGAATAAATAATGAAACCAATTAATATATTTGGTTAAATTTTGCCGTGTATTATTTATTATATTATTTAGGGTACGGATATACATATTATATTACATTCCGATTTTATTAGGTATATTGAATTAAAATTGGAACATATATTGTTTTAGTAACGAAGTACATAATATACAGAATATAGATATTAAATAATAACCGAGCATTTAAGTATGTACCTATTTATTATATATATATTACTTGGTAATAATTGTACCGAAGTTTTACTTAGATTCTTACTAATCCAATTATAAGGTCTTTTGCAGCTATTGTTTAATAATAATTATAATATTATGTGGTAAAACAGTGGTTACTTAAATGGTGCAGATGCCGGTGCAGGTAAAGTGAATTAAATTATGCGTCAGAAGAAGCAGCATTCACCTCTTCGAAATGACCAGGTCATGATAAATATTGAGGAATAGGAGAAGGTAACCTATGTTAGTTCCACATCAATAAGGTAGTGCAATAGTCATGTAAGGAAAAAATAAAACAGGTTAAGTACAGTACAGGTACAGTACAGGATTTAGTCAAAAGTATAGTTACAGAAGGAACATAGTTTAAACATTATACTTTACATATACATAATATTACTTTAGTTATATGTATTGGAAATAATAAGTTACTAAAAACGATTTCGTTCCATTGGTTAATAAATAAATTATAATGACGTAATAAACTTAAATATAAGTATACAACTTATATGAAAAAGTTGTATATATATCATTATCATGAGATAGATTGTCATATATA
The DNA here is from genome assembly GCA_907164665.1 of Colias nastes. Taxonomy (NCBI): domain Eukaryota; kingdom Metazoa; phylum Arthropoda; class Insecta; order Lepidoptera; family Pieridae; genus Colias; species Colias nastes. The sequence continues at coordinate 26,829 of CAJQZM010039365.1, read as the reverse complement.
TATACTTAAATAAATTGCCATTATTGTTATTATAAATACCTATGTAAGATGTTACATTTTTATGATTTTGAAGGAGCAACTATGCCTATATATTCTTGCCGGCTCTTCTCTGTCGAGACGGCTTTCCGAACCAGTGGTAAATTCATATTTTTCCTTATACTGACGATTTTAAAACGTTTCTGGACGAGGTCTGGTTGATGAATGAAGTTTTGAGTTTGAAAAATTATGAATTAATATCGATTTGAATATATATATTGTAAAAATTATTATAATTTTGAATATACATACCTACGTATTGGAAAAAAAAAAGAAAAAAAATAAATGAAAAGGAGAGATGTTGCATATAGATAGAATTAAGTATTATATTACTAGGCCGGGTGACACATTCTACTCTATCGCTGGTGTGGAGTGTCCCTGAGTTGTGTGTACTAACTGATACTGGTGTTTAGGTATAGAATAGCATACCCGAAAAGAACATATTTTATTTTATTAAATAAAATTAATTGAAAAAAATTAAAAATTCTAAAATAAGGGAGGGATGTAGTGTATGTGAGTGAAAGAGAGGGAAGTATTATGTCATCTCTTGCGCACGTGCAACGGTGACACCGCTCACACAGCTCAGTTGGCTGCGGGCGGTCGGAGTGAGAGGGCACGCGCGTCTAAGAGCCGATAATAGGGAAGGACGTATACACTACATACTCCCAACGCGCCTGAAAAAGTTTCACTATAAAAATGTTTTCATTATAACATTTTCAGTACATCAGAAGGCACAACACATTTTAATAACCACAAATCTAACTTCGCAATACACCGACCCCTAATTACGAAGCTGGTCATAAACCATCAAAACTGCTTCATTCACAATAACGTCAATAACCAATGTACGCAATTATTTCATCCAGAAGCAATTATTGTCAATTCAATGTTTATAACCACTTAATTTGATTGTCCGTTTTATCGGCCATTTTTATATTCGCAATCTCTTTGATTTGATTGCTTCTTAATTTTATATCTGAGATTTACAACAACAGAATTGGTTTACTAATTTCGAGATTATTTTTAATGATTTTCAATTTTATTGTAAGTTTTTAAATTTTAAGTTTATCGCATTAATTATGCTCATCATGCGACAGTTTAACTTTACTTTCAAGACCGAAAGTTTGACAGAATCATTCTTTTGTATACCTAATATATTCATCCAATACCATTCAATAATTAGAAATTATTTGCATATATTGCAGGTGATTCAATAAGTTTTGTATCAAAAACTAGATAATATTTTTATTTATCTTCTTTTGCACTACTTAACAAGCTCTTAATTTACTTTTAATCCATTTTTATTCATAAACTCCAATAATACTCACTCATAAAACATCAACTTCTTTTATATTTAGCTTACTACACTACAAACCAAGAGCACGATTAACCTTTACCATATAGAAAATAGGGATTTTTACCATTATACAGATAGTTCCCATATTCCCAGAAACACAAAAAACATGCACCCGAAAACGATTTCTTACACTAATTATAAAATGTCAGAATTAAATCAATTACAATAGAGACGGCGTTCTTTGCTGAACAATAAATAATGTGACACAGCAGGTGAGGATAGGTCCCTTGTGACAAAAAACTTAACTTTATGTCTTTTGATTTGGTTATCTCTTAACAAAATAAAGTTCTGTAGAGTGGCGTAAAATAGTCGCATGTGATAATTATACAGAGCTATTAAATTTAGTACGGACTCTACTAAATCCTTATTTAAAAAAAAATCAATGTCACTCAAACTATAATTGTCTAACACCTGAGAAATTGCACATAAAATTTGATTTTAAAATTTCTAGAAAACAACAACTTCATAAGTAGATATATTATAATATTGCCACTCAATGGCCACTCTAACAACATTTATGCCAAAGAAAATATAAGCACAGTTGACAGATATATACTACGTACATACAGTTAGGCTTAGATTACAAAATAAAAGACAGATGGAGCGTTGCCGAACTAAACCGAATAATTTATCGTCATTTACATAAAGCTATGTGTGCTGTCATTTCGCCGCTGCACTGTACGTACACGGTGCTTCTGTGTGGGTGTTATGTTACCAGATATTGAAAATTTTCCCAAAATTTTCCCCGACTACGGAAGAAAGAGGGTTATGTTTTTATAGTGTATCTATGTATAATATTTCTTTGGCACGCCCTGCAGTATAAACCGCTGAACCGATTTTAGGTGACATTGCAATCATCTGAATTATTATGGTAGTGGTGTTAGTGACGTTGGCTACATAAATTAGCTGTCAGGTTTTAATTTTAATATAAATTCTTGTTTATGATATTTTTTTATAATATTATAAAAATTCTTTTGTTACATAAATGATAAATTTTTAAATAAATAAATAACATAAAAAAAAAGACGGGTTGCACTCCGGGAGTGCCGGCAGAAGTGAAAACGCGCGTAGTAGAGAGGGGATAGCTGTCTACTCTCCATCCGTCTTACGCTTTTTCGATCAGGTCACGTGTCCTGATGCGAGTTTAAGATTTTATACCCATTATAGAAAAAGTGCTCATCGCCGCTAAAGAAGTTTTCACTTCAAAAATGTTTCAAAATTACAATGATTATCTACCTATATTATTTTGTATTTTCAAAATATATGAATGCGGATAGCGGTAGATTTTAGTCGAGAACACGGGACATTTTATTTTTAGAAAGAAAGAAGGAAGAAACATTTATTCCAATACACACAAACACACAACAATAGCATTGTAAATTATGAATAATAGGTAATAGAAAACATAAATTTATGTATGGTTGCTTGCGCTAAAAAAGGAAGCCACTCAGGATACCTGAGGCATAATACCTTACCCCCCCATCAGTTCCAAGCCTTGTCGTGGCCGGGGGGGCTCAGTAGCTTGGAGTGCCCTCGTGTACTCTGAGTGAAGCTAATTGGACGCGGAGGGGCTGAAAGACCGGTCTGTCGTCTGACGACACGATTGGTTCGACGGCCAGGGATCCATATAGCTGGCTGGCTGGCTTGAAGGCCGGCTGGCCGGGCTGGCTGGAACCGGCTAGTCACACCGGCTGCCTCGCTGGCTGGCTAGGGGGCCGGCTGGCAGGC
>CAJQZM010039365.1:0-23698 GCA_907164665.1 Colias nastes | reverse complement strand
AAAAAAAAAAAAAAAAGAAAAAAAAATATGTATATTGTGATATAAGCCTTATAAATTTATAATACGTGTAGGTATCTTAAGCGGCGTATTGCTAGTTAACTAATTTATAATTCATTAATCTCTGATAACGCATAATACTCATAAAATGTATGAATGTACAAACAAAAATTGTAAAAATTCCGTTCAAAACTAAATACAATACATTAACAGCTCCATATAATTCCCAAGTACGGGTCAAGTTTACGCATTTTTTTAGCGACTTTTTATACCGGAGCGATGCGAGATCATTAAAAGAGACCCGTTTCGGCACTTTTGTGGGCCAAACGAATAAATTCGGACGGTAGCGACCAACATATTATCATACTAATTAATCGGTTGGGTTTCATGGGCGAATTTTAAACGTATTTCACGTTGATATCTTTATAAAGTTTCTAAATAATGGCCGAATTAGCTGGCCCCCATTTTGCTTAATTGGTGGTGGTATTTTAATAATGCTTTTAGTGTAGTAAAAGCAAAATGTAATAAATGTGTACGTTGATGTAAAATAAAACGATGCTTCATACAGTTCTATACCAAAATATCTACATCTGATATAATATCTACAAATAATAGCGCTAGAATTTTGGCAATAAGTAAATATTAATATACCTACACCAAGCTGTGAATCAGGATTCATAAGTGAGTTGTTACTTTCCCAATAATTTCATCTCATCATCATTCGATCTTGATCTTTCAGCTCACTTTAAATTGAATCTTGACAATCATGTATGTTTCTTACACACGCAACCATTCTACTGAAGAAATGTTTATTTCAAAATAATAAAAAACGCACTTCAATAAAGAGCCTCGTAAAACATCGTGAGGAAACCGACATGTCGAAGAATCAAAAGTTCGACAACATGTGCCACCCGCCAACCCACAATTGGCCAGCGTGGTGGATTATGGCCTGATACCTGCAGGCCCGTGTCCCAGCAGTGGGAACATATTATAATATTATGGGCTGAAGATGAAACATCAAAACATTGACCTATTATATTAGTTAGATAATATAGTACTTACTGCAGAAAGCCTAGTCGCAAACATTTTTTAAATATGCAGCAACATTTCAAAATTAATCCAAACAACCCTCACTAAATCAAAAATACCTTAAAAGACTCCAATTTCATACTAAATAATCCATAACACATTATTTAAGCGATGACAATACAAGATTAATGATGCTAATAAAATCCTGCTCCTTCATAAAAATGCATTCAAGTTATTAATTCATTTTTTATATTTTTATGGATAGAAGACATTCCAGCGATTAAGGATACGTTTTTTATACATTTTTGTATCATTTGCCACACTCGATGATTTCATGTTAAACTGAATGCTTTTAGAATGTGATATTCTTTTTTCACTTTCCTTATAAAATAGGTGTACCTAGTTTGTAAATATTATGTGTAACCGACTAACTCTTTTTACTATGATTACAACTTGTCTTAGATTAGATCTTGAATCAACTTGTTATTTAATATTGAGTAGCCTACGAATGCTTTGTAAATGTGCATTTTTAGAAGAATATAGAAATAATTCAACCACGCATGTTCTAGTCCCGCCTCGCGATCGAATTTTTATATTCTTTGATAAATTCTTAGATAGGATTACTAGGTATGTAAGGATATGAATCTGGAATAATAATAGTGTAAGTACCTTATAAGTAAGAAGACTTATTTAACATACAACGAACAAATAAGTCAGAAAAATACATAAAATTTAATACAATTTCACATCACAGATCACTTTTCAGTCTCCATCGCTTTCATATGCGCCAAATAAATAGTCCACACAAAACTAGCGGCGCTAACAAAAACGATGCGGTTCTTTTCTGACACAAAGTAGAAGTTAATTGTCTGCGCTGTCGGCCAGAACACGACGCCAATCTTGTATGTCGGCCAGAATTTTTCTCTCACTTCATTGATACACGATTTCAGAGGTTTTTGTTCCAGCAAACTCATGCCGAAAAAGAAGTAGGCCATTGCCGCTGGAGAGTATGATACCTGAATATTAAAATAAATAAAGTATTTTTTAGGAAACTACATGTCAAGAATTAAATTTCTATTTCCTGAGAATTCTACATTTTCTACATTTTTTACTACATCAAACATAGAGCTAGAGCAAGAGCATTATTTCGTGTTGTTTTAGTGTAAACGAAAACTCGTATTCAGTGTTGTTCAGTATTAGAAAATTGCATAGAATCTTTTCGGACGCACTAAGAACAACGAAATAATGCTCTACGCCTGTTTACAGTAAAAGATTTGACATAGTGGGGTTAGAATGAGCATTCGCTCGTTTGATATACCTACGTGTAAATGCACCGTACCTACATACATAATATATTTCGCTCTTTACATGTTCTATTTATATTTATTAATATACTTAAATTGAAAATTTACAATCAATTCAGTAAATTCAGTACATAATTTATTTACGCATGGAAACAATATTTGCGTTATAACTATTTTACTTTATAGCCATTAAGCCATAGCCCACTTGCATTGTTATAGCAACAACCAACAGCATTACTATATTAAGCAAATAATCAATTCTCATACAAAATACCTGTTCAATAACAGCTCTTTTAATCGCCGTATACAGCGTTTTCCTCTTAAAATATCGGCTCGAAAACTTTAACCAACCATAAAACACAGGGGCCATACAGAACGTGCCAAAGAAGCTGTATCTCGCTGCTCTATTCCAGTCAGCATTTTGTATGGTTGTACCGTTCGCTATATAGTCCTGGGCGATGCTACAAGTAGGCCATATTATCGCATATGACACCATGCCACGGATTAAAGGAAACTGTACAGGAAGACTCAGAACCTTTGTTATTATGCTACTCATTTTTCTGAAGGTAATTTTGACGGTGAGATGTGAAACATATTTAGATGCTATGACTACGTCATGAACTATGTCATAAAATGATGGTTGAGACGACTTTGATATTTTGGTATTGACAAATGATTGAATACTAGAATGGAGCCATATTATTAGATTACAGAATAATTCAGATTACAGAATAATTAATGTAATAAACAAAGCCAGGGTGTATAAATAATAAAACATTTACCTAGGTTTCAACTCAAACGAAAACATAGAGCCTTATTTTTTTATTTACAAATGTCCTGAAATAAGAAAGCAAACAAAAACTGCATTTCTACACACAATAATTTCTGATGGATAAATTAGTGAGACATTCTTGTAACCTTTTAATAATTAAATTGATAAACTATCATAACTAGTGGTTTCATAAAGTTATCAATAGAGACAAAACTTGCACAAAACATTCTGACGTCGAATCGCTATAACCTGTGCTATAACCAAACCATCACAGACTACGTATTTATAAAATTACACAAATCACGTCACAATTATATTTACTAATCGTTCCAGAAGATCTGACTATTGACCACCCATCGAGACAAACGATTAGAACAATCGAATTATTCGATTATTTCACTCGAGTGAATCGATTCAGCGCGGTGATCGTCTTTGCGATAGATGCAGTGATTCGGCAAAAATGACGCGCGTGCGGCCGCGGCACATGATTAGTCAATTAATTAATTAATCAGATATTGGATAAATATTCGAAATTATAATCGTTCTTGAATTGATTGGCATTATTTCGTGGCTATTTAAATGTTTGTCATGTACCAAATTAAAATTAATTGTATTATTATTTATTATACTGTGTCAATCTTAGAGTACCTAGGTATGTACCTATTAGCAATGCTAATACATACTCTAAGCCCGCTTCTAAGGTGTTAATACTTACTTCTCTTAAAATCTTAACAACACCAAAATTTTAAAGTACCTACCACACACAAACTCGGTCTGTATTCCAACTACACATCTGAAAATATTTTCAGTTAATTTCTTTGAGAAGACTTTTTCTTAAAGATCAAAATCATAAATAGCGCCATCTATCGAAGTATAAAGAAGACTATTTCAATATTTGGTTTTAGCGCCATCTAGTACGTCAACTTGTGATTACAATAAAGTGACATCTATCTAAATGTAAGTAAAAGTCACAATCAACTACTAACTAGTTCTACTACTAGTCACTAGAGGACGCATTCATCAAATTTATTTAAAAATATTTTTTTAAATAACCTTTTGATTGTCATAATGAGTCGCGAAAACAGCTATGTTGTGGATGCAAAATTCTTAAAAAAATTATTATTGAAAAATCAAAGTTACACACTAACATAATTTTCTTTACATTTAATAAATCGGTTTCCTATTTGATACTAGATGTCGCTACTCTTGTATGCGATCGCTTAATTTATTTAATTTTTATCGAGTAGTGAATCTTTCTTGCCTACCATTGCATTGGCAAGGAAGATTCACTACTCGATCAAATTATGGATATAAATTTAATAATAATTTAATAATCTATTTATAAGCTTCATTTTATTTTCGTGATATTTTCATTCTATTTATTTTTACTAGTATTGTTTCTCCCAAATGAACACTTTACAATTACCTACCTACTTAGTTATTAGTAAGTTTTAAATTATTATGTAGGTAGTAGGTAACTTTCATCGAACGAAATCATATTTAGAATTTCAAATGTTTCAGCAGTTTCCTATGAACACGATTACTACAGTGTTCGGTAACAATTAAAAGCTAAAAAAATTGTTTTAAATCTTATTCTTTTTCAAAAACATTTTTTTTAAATTAGCTTTCAGTCCCTATTACAAGGTATAATTACTAGCACCATGAAATCCCTTATCCCACACTTAAGTATTGTAAAGTAGAACCTGTGGTAGAACATAAAAATGTATTTTTATTACACCGTTTGACACAAACTATTTAAAAAATTTGACATTTCAACCAACATGGCCGTTATGTTGACAAGTATGGTTTTAACGATGTGCTAAATACTTCAGTGTTATATTAATTTATTGTAAACAAGAATTTTGAAGTTTTTTGGCTACGGTGCGAGTGTGCGACCAATAGAGGGGCTATAATTTAGTATGCGGCAGTACCTAATCTAAATCACACATAGATGATGATCTATGTGTGATAATGATATCATCAGATCACACATATCATTTACTTTGCGTAAAGTCAAAGTTACCAAAGTCTTTTAAAAAATCATGGTATAAAACAAAGTCGCTTTACGAAACAGATTTTGATGATTTTTTTAATAGATAGAGTGATTCAAGAGAAAGGGTAGGTACTTGTATAATTTGTTAAGTTTAGTTAAGACTAGGTACGTGGGCGAAGCGGCCGGAAAGCTAGTTGAAAGTTTCGAACAAAATATACGTTTTCATTTTATATTCTCCATCTCACCACATACGAGAGTCCTTAATTCCAAAAACTAAGCATAATAACATAAAACCACAGGACACAAGAAAAAAAAAAAAAATAACGGAAGCTCCATTGTTTTTTGTCCGTAGAGATGTCCAATTTTATTGTGCTGTAAAATTTAAGATTGACAGATTTTATGGTTAAATGCTAAGGTTAAATGTGTTAATAATGAAAAAGTACGTAGGTATGTTCAAATAAACATTTGAATGATTTTTCTTATTAGTAGTTCTGAAAAGACAACCAACTCAAATCATAGTAGTTACCTACCTAACTAGGTACTGCTTAAAAGCATTTTTGTAATATTTTTCTTTTTACATTTATATAAGTAGGTACTTACCTTTTCATTTTTAGCACATTTTAAGTTATAAATAAAAATAAAGATATTATTTTTTTAATAATATTAAGATCATTGTTGTTGTTTCATATTATGTAAGTACATATAAACGGTTTTGACTGAAATTGAAAGGCCCCACAGAGCGAAGCCTCTCGAAGCAATTGCAGCGCGAAGCAGCTGGGTCAGTGTAGACGATGATTAATTAATTATTTAAGAGAAAATGCTGGATATATATTATAATAAATCATTGTTCTTTACAGAATGTTTATCATCTAATATTATAATATTATGGCCCTATGTTTACCTTTTTGATAATATCTACCTAATTATTATTTAAAAAAATTTCAATCGATCTTCAAGGAAATGTGTTTTGATTGAAAATACAAACAAATTTTATATTGGTCGTAACTCGTACCATGTGCTCGTACCTAACATTAGATAAATTCATGTTGTGCATACGCCAACTCATATTTACACATGTAACGATTTTACACCTTTTGTGGTCCTTAAATAAAGAAAATATTATTTAGAAAAGCTCCATAAAGAAGTCTATACCTAGTCTTTACGCAGCATAGTCACTTCATCCCTTCAATACTGGCTCTAACTCTACAAATAGAGGAATTCAAAAATTTCTATTATACTAGGTTAGTCAGGAATATAGGTAATAGCATTGATAACATTAATATATTTAATATTATCTAAGTTTGAGTTATTATCGGCGTTTTCTAAGATTCGCTTAGATTGGAATTTGTTACAATTTATAATTAAATTAGAGTAGGTATAACTACATCTTTTTCGAAATTATTATATTACAGCGGTCCTAAGCCATGGTAACACACGATAAAATTTAAAATTAAATAAATAAAAAATAAATAAAGGTCCCGTGATATAGGTAGGTAGGTACCTACGGCATGTTTCAGGATCACTACCTGGTTTTATGGTTATAGATATGCGTTATATTATAATTAAAGTGAAGATTTTTCATGACACTTTTAGGTGGGGAAAATTAATCAATTAATTATTAACAGGCATAGTAATTGTTTTAATTTCACTCTTTGTAGGTACTTACCGCACTTACTTACCGCAAGTACGCCAGTCCCAACTATTTACTCATGCGCATCATCATCATCATCATCGATATTACAATCCTGTATTATTTGTAAGTCCATAGTATAAATAAACATCACCTTTGTAATGCTAGGCGTCCATTACAGGCGGATCGGGCCGGGCCGCATCGCAACGGGCCGTCTCTAATGGACGCGCTGTTTGCTCCTGCGTCCACCTGTACGGGGCGCGGCGGACCGCCTAGGCGGATTTTTATCTAACAGACGCTCGCCGCTCACATCCGCCTGCCTGCGTCCACTAGGCGGATCGGGCCGGGCCGGGCCGCAGCGCACCGCCGGCAGAAATCCGCCTGCGAAGCGATATCCGCCAATGCGTTGCGGCCCGCCCCGGCCCGATCCGTCGCTAATGGACGATGTTTCATACAAAACATAGGCTGGCGTATTTTTGCGTTGCGATGCGGCCCGGCCCGATCCGCCTAGTGGACGCCAGCCATAACACCGACACAGGAATATTGCGACGATGTGTTGAAATATTGTAAACATACGCGTCATCGACGTCTCTCAATTACCTACCGCTTCAATAAATAAACTAGGTATAAGAAATGTGTGGTTATTTCTCGTTAATAGTATTAAATTCTGGATATTTTGATGAAATAATAAATTTGAATGTAATTAGGTACTTATAGGTAATAATTTGTCTTAAATTTTAAAGTAGGTAGGTATTGAAAATTCACGTACCACAATTCACTACTTTAAAATGGTTAAATATTTTTAAAACTACTTTGTCTATAAATCTGATGAAACCTTTTTTATTCGATTGGAGAAATGGTTACTTAGAAGCTAGACTCTAGCTTCTAAGTAGGTAACTACAATTTCTCCAATATAGGTATAATAACTAGCTGCGCTCCGCGGTTTCACCCGCGTGGCTCCGCTTCTGTTGGTCTTAGCGTGATGATATATAGCCGCCTCATATATATATATATTGCCTTCCTCGATAAATGGGCTATCCAACACCGAAAAAATTTTTCAAATCGGACCAGTAGTTCTTGAGATTAACGCGTTCAAACAAACAATCAAACAAACAAACTCTTCAGCTTTATAATATTAACTATAGATTTAATAAGCTTTACCGTACGCTCTAGCTCCGTGGTCGTCAAACTGCGGCCCGCGGGCCGCTTGCGGTAGGTACGTCGGTCAATTTAGACTCTTTCTACCTTAAAGACTATTCTCTTTTGCAGCGGTGGGCCTCTACAGATTCTGTAGAGGCCGCTTCTGTAGTACAGAAGCGGTTATGTGTACTTTAGTTAAAACATTACAAATTTCTCTTTGTTCAGACATCTGTCACCATTGTTTGTAATCACAGATGTGGCAGTTTTAGTTTTTTAAACAACATTTAACAAGACGTTATGCAAAAAGGTCTACATCTCTTCCGTTTTTTTATTCTATTTAAAAAAAAAATTAGAAAAATTTACCTAACAACTACAGATGTTTACAAGACTGCGCACAATTTGTTTTAACTATATTTTCTTCAACTTATCTCTGTGAGGCTTCATTTTCGAAAATGAGCTTATTGAAAAACGAATACCGCAATCGTCTTTCTACTCATTTAGAAGACACGGTGAGGATTGCATGTAGGTAGCCCCAGAGATGCCGATATACAAGGAATAATTAAAAAATTCAACACCATAATTCTTAAATTATAAATACATACCTATGTCCTATAAAAACATGTTATCATTATTTTCTTACTGCAATAAATATTTTAATATACGAGTAATTTTTTATTTTCTTAAAGGCGAAATATATGTATTAGTAGGCAAACGCCCTTACTCTACGGCCCGGTGCTGATACCCACATTACCCTGTGTGGCCCTTGGCCAGAAAAGTGTGACGACGACTGCTCTAGCTGCTAGAGCGTATGGTAGAGCTAATTCTCGTAACGTAATTTTTATGAAGTTATAAAGTATGAAACAAAAACTTCATCGTTACATTTTATACAAAAACTTCATCGTTACATTTTATAGATTAATGACATAAATTATAAATTTGGTTACTAATTTAGTAAGTACCTACTCAGGTAACAAGAGTTCCTTTAAACAACAGTTTAATATTACCTAACTTGCGACTTACGACTTGCGTGATTTGGGTACACAGCAATGCTTTTAGTATAGAACCAAAATAATTTTGTTTACATCTACTATCTATAAACTGAAAAAAAAATTGAAGGTAGGTACGTTACTAATTTTATACAAATTATTGATGAAATAAAATCGTTAAAATAATTAATCGTTTTACCAAATTTTGATAAGTAGGTAATATAAATAAGAAATAAGAAATCCTAAAATACCTATCAAATATCAATAATAATATTAACATGAAAATGGTTTATTTTCACATTAATTATATCGTTCCTACTTATCCTAAAAAAAATCAAATACGACAAATCACCAACGCGTTAATTAATAAATCTCCGAACAATTAACAAAATAAACGAGACGCGAAGTTCACAGGCAAATGATATCATCCATTTATTTACATTTCAACCAGCCCTACACAGACAGAGACACACATATCCAAAGCCACATGTGAAACAAGGACAGAAAACACCCCATGACCACGCCCACAAACCAGCAGGCATCGGATTGGTTTCGAATCCCAATCACATTGACCATCAGTCTCCCACTGCATGTGCTCAAAACCACAACACAATTAAAGTGAAATGAAAGTGTGAAAATGAATTACGAACAACACAACGAAGTGTCGACCTCATACAACAACAACAACCTGAAGCACAACTTTAACGAGTGCAAAAATGACTTCTTTTACCCGGAGTGTGATAAAAAGGACGAAAAATACTTTCGCCCGAAAATCGAGGATACCCAAATGAATTCGTGTTTGAGCACACCGTTCTCCGTCAAAGATATCCTGAACATAAACCAGACGTCGTATTATGAACACAATGACGTTTGGAAACGGGATAGGGAGCAGAGAGGGCAGGACTATGAAAGATTATACCACCAGAGCAGCTATTGTACCGAATATTTCAACCAAATGTATCCAGCGCATGCTAATGTTGATTATTGGAACCCCGAATACCATGAAAACAAAGTGGACGAATACTATAATAATTATAATTACTGTCAGAATGTATATCCAAATCAGGAACAGTATCAAATGCATGTACAAATGCCGCCTAAATTAGATAATATGGATGTCATACCGCCTGTTAATCCTGGAGCTAAACTCGATAAAGAAGTGCCCATTCCGGGCATTGGTTTGCCACCGGCGTATTTACATAATGTGGAACCAAAGTTCTCTGCTATGTCTAGGAAAACGAGTAAGTAGTTTAATAATAATTCTTATATAACCAACAGCACGCAAATACCCTGTATAATTTGTCTCCCATCCTTTACATATTTTTATTAATACAACCTTGTTAAATCACTAGTTTATTTATGTTCCCAAAAGACTAAAATAAATGTTTATTATTGAAAAAATAAATTAATTAATAAGCTGTTTTTTATCACGAGTTAAAATGATTTAATAAGATGGCTTTATCATCTTACAAGTCAAATATCATCATCCTATATGTTATCCTTAAAATACTTGTCTAAATCATACTTATTTCTATCAACAGAGACGCCATGCCCAGCCAAAGAAAAAACGAGAGATAAATCAACAAAAAGAAAACCACGCATTCTGTTCTCTCAGACTCAAGTACACGACTTAGAAGTGAGGTTCAAAGCCCAGAGATACTTGACAGCACCTGAAAGGGAACAGCTAGCGAAGAAACTAAACCTCACTCCAACACAAGTGAAGATTTGGTTCCAAAACCGACGGTATAAAAGCAAAAGAATAAAATCACCTGAAGTAACAACATCTACAGACGCTAAACCAAGCAAAAGCTTTGGTAGAAAACTATTTAAACCAGAAAGTAGAGACAAAGTTGGTATGCATAATTACGAAGGTTTTAAACCTGACATGTCAAACGAACTAAATCCAGGCATATACTTCGATGATAGTGTAAACTACGAAGAGAATGAAAAATACTACGGTAATCGTTTACATATAGACGAGACGGTTGGAAGTACTTCGAATTTCTATGTACCAGAAACTATACCTAAAGAAGATATTTATAAAGAAACAGAAATGAAAAAGTACTTCCCAATCAACTATGTTTGTTAATTACGTGTTAAGACTGACTGATAGCCAAAGAGAATTATTTTGTTACATTTTTTGTTACGTATTTGCAAGAGCAATTGATATTTTGTATTAGATTAAGATTAAGTATAGGAATGTGCCATTTTGTAAATAAATATGAAAGACTGAGGTTCTTGTTTTATTGATTGTTGCGTTATTATGATAAAATATGTAAAATAAAATGTCCTAATTTATTGCAATTGAAATAGCTATTCCATATTCTTGATGATTAAAATTTAACGTTTAGATACGTAGACGGTAAAGTAATAAAATTGTAAGGAGGTACCTAGCTATTTTTCTTTATTCGAGTAGACTGGGCATTTCATAAAGCTAAAAAAATATATGAAAGCTTTAAGTTTGATGTTTAAAAACACTTAGGTAATACTATTTTTTTAGCAATATATGTTTACATTTTCTGAACAGGGCCGAACAGCTAACTTTTTAAATGTAATCACGGGAAATAAATTGAGAATTAAGTCTATTTATATAAACTTTAACTTACTATAACTAGAGTTCCGCCCCGGCTTCGCCCGTGGTACATGTTTACGTTTTCTCTCCATAACAACCATCCTCGTAGGTAGGTACTTCAGGGAATATTATAGAAAAATAATTAACGAGATCAGCCAGAAACAGGTTCAGCTTTTCGCGAGTTATTCGCTTACCAACACAATCTGCGATTCATTTTATATTATAAAGATTTTAAAATTAGTACCTAGAGATTAAAATTGTAATGTCTCTACCTGTTAGGGTAGACTGGGTACAGTAGTGACAATTTTAGTTTATTCGCCTATATTTTTTAAATAATGCTAATAATCTGAACAAAAACTGTGTTATAATGTAGTTTATTCATTGGTTAACGACTTAATGTTAAAACTTTAGGCCTAAATCAAATAGTTAAATTATGAAAAATATTTATTTAAACAAAGGAAGATTGTCACAATCGACCACATCCCAGGGGCGGTTGTGACAGTACTGGGGGTCAATAGTGACAGTATGAAAATTATGTGAAATGATTACCCAAGAGGATAGAAATGCTCTAAATGATCACGAAATACTTTTTCATGACCTTACTTATTACTTACATTACAAGAAATATTTATTTTTTATAATATGACTCATTTAACAAAAAATACTTTCCTTACAAAAGTGATAAAATCTGGTAACAGTTTAATCTTTCACAACTTTCATGGCACTATAGTATCTTTAGATATATTATCAGTCTCCATTAATACTGACTTTCTATAATAGTCTTCATTAAAAATTAGTAAAAATTACAATACTTATCAAAGAAATGTCAATCTCATTCATAATCACAATAAAACTTATGTTTGTAGGAACTCTACTTTACTTTGAAACAAATCTCCAAACGTAATAAAAGTGCTCATCTTTCAAATAAAAAATAAAAATATTCTCATGGTATCTTTCAAACAAAAAAGAAACAAAAATATTCTCATAGTAAAGTAGTAGCTATGCGAAAGTCTATCAAAATAAGTAATAATCTGCAGCACTGCGCAAAGAAGTCCTGCGTTTTACTTCATCATACGCATCTTCGTACTGCGACACAGTACACGGTACACTCTTTGAGTTTTCTGATGCGATTTCTAGGCATCTAAAACAAAAACAACAGATTTTACTTATGTCACAACCGTACCCGGTTAAAATGTCACAACCGTAACCAGAGACTGTTTTTATAAAAATACAATCACCTCGCCAAGACAAAATAACCTACAATAAATGTAATTATTGATATTAAACTGCTAATATGTGACTTATATCGATGAATAACACTCAATACCCTATCAGCATAGATATTACAGTAATTTGGAAATGAAAATGAACGAAAAAACTTACTTTTTGGAGGTTAAAATCAAAATGGGCTTCTGCTCACGTACTCACTGCGCGGAAAATGATGCAACCCTGTGAAACAGGTTGAGACGAGCAAGCCGCTCCTCTTTCCCCTTGCACGACCTCTGCTATTCCCTATATTTTCGAAAATATGACGACTGTCACTACCGGGACCTGGCACAACCGTACCCAGTCTACCCTACTCTATACAATAAATAAGCTTATATGAGCTTGAAAAACTTCATCTATATTGGTTTTTATTAATATTAATAATAATATTATATATCAAATATAATATTATTTTATAAATGAATAGCTTTTGGAAATAACTTTAAAGCCAGTATATAATAAGACATAAATAATTGTGTGAAAATTGCAACAAGTACCTAGGTGTCTACGTAGGAGGTGTAAATAAAAATTAATGCACTAAATATACATGAAAAATTGTTACAACTTACATTAATACGACTTTTTAAGTAGTGTTCATTGGTATAATTTGTAAGTTTTATTGAATTATCATGTATTGGCTATTATATTATTGGCTTCCATTTTCTTTGGGAATTACACGGTACATATTTGCAATTTATTATTTGAACTTCCTGGAATTTTAAGAAGATAGCTACCTATTTTTAATTACGCTACATATTTTAATGAATTACCAATAATTAATGAATTTATTTACTAAAATAATTGTTTTCTGAAACCAAGATAAAGATCACCTTTAAAAATAAGAAAAAGAGACAAAAAGCAAACAATTGAATATAATAGAACTTAAGGAAGTTCTATTATATTCTTATTTAGTACATATCTTCATTTTAAACATTCATTTCATTCAATTAAATATACATATTTGTTTTCAAATTAACTTATCACTACATAGTATAAAACAAAGTCGCTTTTTCTGTCCCTATGTATGCTTAAATCTTTAAAACTACGCAACGGATTTTGATGCGGTTTTTTGTAATAGATAGAGTGATTCAAGGGGAAGGTTTTAGTATATAATTTAGTAGCTTTTAGACAAAGCGGGCGAAGCCGCGGGCGGAAAGCTAGTTTAATAGGAAAACATTTAAATAAAATTACACGCTTATTACAAACAACCTGTTAAAAACTCCCGCCCATAAAAATACAGACAAAGCTATTACTTAATATTCGATACAGATAAAAAATAATACATTTACCGCAATATTTCAACTTTTTTTTCAGTTCAATTTGTAGAGAAAGTTTTTATCTATATTGCTACCATACCACACTGATCTGGGGTTGGTCTTTGTAAACGGGCGTTTTCAATAAAATTTAAATCAGTAACTAATGAAAAAAGTGAAGGCAATGCGTTAATATTGCAGTTTTTGTTTAGTAGAGCTTTTATCATCTTTCATTTTCCCACTTTTACCTTAAACTAAGCGGATTGAAAAGTACGATATCAAACTAATCGTTTCGTTTTAGTACCTACATTCAGTAAAAATTATCATCTAAATATAAAAAAATTCAAAATTCAAAATTATTTGAAATATGAATTTTTCATCTACCTAAATATCATCATTTTATATCAACGTTAAGATTTAAAATGTACTTTTTAATTTCGTTTTAAAGGTAAGGTCTTGCTGAAACACAGCGTTCAAAACGTTGCGTTTCAAACGCCCGTCTACCCATACACACCCTCATCTCCATATATGCGCCGGCGCCAAGCAGATAAGACATTGATACCAACACGTGTCTGCACTGGGAACCGAACCTGTGGCCTATGGGAATTCAAACCACCTGTTTTTAAAAGCTTTGAGGTAAGCGTGCGCCTTGTATGGAAATGGGTCTTAAACTTTTTTGGTTTATTGTTAATTTAGTGGTATTTAAATTTTTATGGGTGCTTTATGGGTATTTAAACTTATTAATTGCAAATAAATAAGTGCCATTTTATCGCGTGAAGGACTGATTAAAACATGTAAGAATAAGTCGTAAACATAAACGATAAGAGAGAATAAATTTCGGCTACATCACAAATAGTATAGGTAAAACAAAGACGCTTTCTCTGTCCCTATGTCCCTTTGTATGCTTAAATCTTTAAAACTACGCAACAGATTTTGATGTGGTTTTTTCAATAGATAGAGTGATTCAAGAGGAAGGTTTTAGTATATAATTTATTAGGTTTTAGACAAAGCGGGCGAAGCCGCGGGCGGTAAGCTAGTAATAAGTAGATAATAAACCCTTCTACATAATAATATTATGTTCCCAAATAACAAACCCTTCTAATCACTAAATTACCCATGTTAATAACTAATAAAAATAATGCTTAAATGGGCGCACAGTTATTTTGAAGGTAGTACATAAATTAAATAACAAGCTCTACGATTGGAAAGCTGCGAAGAGACAGATTTGTTCATTTTAATGTGCTACGTAGCGTCGCATGATAAGCTTCAACTAGAACTCATGAAAGGTTTTCCACAACCATTTACCTGTGTCTATAATATATCAATTGCATGTTATTTTCCATAAACAATTGTTTTTTTCTCATTATAGACTACCTCTAAGGAACTACATATTTTTATATTCCACAACATGTAAGTTTCATAATTATTAGTATCTACTTACTAATATTACAAAGCTGAAGAGTTTGTTTGTCTGTTTGTTTGAACGCACTAATCTCAGGAACTACTGGTCCGATTTGAAAAATTCTTTCGGTGTTAGATATATAGGCTATATATAGCTATATATAGGCTATCATCACGCTAAGACCAACAGGAGCAGATCCACACGGGTGAAACCGCGGAGCACAGCTACTTTTGATATAAATCAAATTCCACTTCTGATTCTTGAGTGACAACTACGAGCATCTTTGTAGTGTGCCCATACAAACTTTCAAATCAAATAATCCAAGAATCTAACTGCGGAACTAAGCTAACAAATAGTTTGTATGTATGTATGTATGTACCCACGAGTCCATTGGAATAATAAGAATAATTACATAGTTCCGTATGATAAATGCGCGCACGTGGATGTTTGATGTATTAATATCGTGGGGCTTTTAAGGTTATCGCTTGGGAAAGGTGATCTGGCCCGATAGACCGACACGCCGACCGGTACACTCAGATGCGTGGGTGTTGGCTATTACATTAATAAATAATAAACGTTTTTCAGTTATTAGTTCATCAAGTATTGCTCTAAAGCAGCTCACTATGTCCCTATGGAGATAGTGAGTTTACAATAATATTGCATAATATATATAAACCTTCTCCACTAATAAAAAGAATAAGTACTTTGTACAGTGAAGTATACAATGCTAACGTAAGGACTAAGGAGTTAGGTTTTTGTTTTGGTAGCTTACTGTATTATGGCAACAAAAGGGAGGTCAGATCGGAGATCTCTTGATGTTGTTTGATACAACGCTCTTTCTATATTATCATAATATAAATCTCACAATTTAGAGGAATCTAATCACAGCTCATAACAGCTGAAAGGATGTTTGTCTGCTTAAGTGTCAAATAGGTATTAAACTTTGTGTCGAAAATCATTTAATAACTTCTTTGTTGCGATATCATCAGTTATAAAGTAATTTTATTTTATTGTCTCGATAAAAGGCTAAAGTCTGGAAGGCTTATGAATAAACTCTATTTAAGATACACCTGAAATTATTTTCCAATAATAACCTTCAGAAACACACACGTATTTTGTTATCATATGAATATTATTCATAGATGAGGTAAATTTCTAATTTCACATTTAAATGTGAAAAATTGATGGAATCCCACATAAAATAATTAAATAAAATAAAAAAGTATCTCTACGTCTGAGTGTACACCATTACTAAGCCCCCGTACACTGCAGGCTCGTTAGCTTTTATTTGGACGCTGGACTCCTGTTCCAGCTTCATTACACTTGTGGCCAATTTAATATATCAACAGAAATATATTATACTGGTTCATGTAATAAACTGTTGACAAACGGGCGATGAAGTTATTTAAAAGCCATATTCTATACGTTACTCATGCTTATATAAGTACTTATGTGGATATATTAAAAATATTTTTGCGAAACAAAAATGCTTGCAATGCTTACAATGCTTTTTAAAAAGTAAAGGAAACTTTGTATTTGATAATTCAATAAAATATCGAAAAAAATACGTAAATTCGACAAACCTCTCTATTTATTACAATGATTTGGAATACATTTTAACCAACAAAGAAGTTACAGACTTTGATGTTATGAATTAAATGTTTTTTTGTATGTCAACTACACTACTAGGGCTACTGAACTTGTATGTCGCGTAAGCGATCACCATGCCTATGAAATTTTACTATGGTAGAGCCTGGCAAATACGTTTCCCGCCTTTATAAGATAATAGAGGATAATGAAATGCTTGACACAGGGATTAACTGGGAAGGAATGGACTGGGAAGGATAAGAAAAATAACATGCATTCAGTTGTATCATAAATAATTTATTTTTTAATTATTTCTCCAAGTGTTCTCATATTCTTGTCCAGCAGTGTACACGTCGTTTCTCAGCGTTATCAGTGTTTTGTACATGTGCACAGTTTAATGTTCCCATTCTGTTTTATTCAATTAATTGCTGACGATGATCTGAGCTCGTGGAATTATATGATTAGTTGTAGTTGTTGCTCACGATACCGGGAATAAAGAATCATTTCTTCAATAAAATGTAGATTTTTTAATGGATAGAGTATATTGATAAGACTTCATATATAAAATTAAAATGGTGGGTTCGTTTTGATAGAGTTTAACGCAGTTGCTACGTTATATATCTTCAGTCTTCTTTTATAAAAAATGTAGTTTAAAAAACTAAAAAACACGCTATCAAGATAGATACAACTAAAAAGTAGAAAATAATTCTTAATCTAGGAATCAAGCAATAACCAAATACATAGTATTTTTGTGAAAAAAGAGTGGGGCGCTTTTGAGCTGATTGTATAATAGATAGGTATCTTCATTCTACATGGCATTATATAGTTACTACCCATAAGTATTAACGTGAATGTCATAAAAATGGGATGCTGATTTTACTTTTCTAATAAAATAATTAAATAAATCCTTGTATTTATTAAATCCATGATGCAATAAAAATATTTAGCTTTTAATTCCCAACACATTATTTTTAAAACAAGCTCCAAATCGAATAGTTTTTCTAAATAGAGCTATTATTTTTTGCGTTTGGCGCCGACGCGACGCCTGCGCAACCGCGTGGAAGCAATAACTCAATTGTGAATTTTACGCCAAATCCGTCAATGACCACGTTTTTATGTGACATTTGAACCTTTTTGAATAAATTTGGCTAGTGTTGGTCAATAGGATTTTTTGCTAGACTTTTGGTACAAATATTTTTATTTAACCATTTGGTTATGGATATTATGATTATTAAAAGTGTTTATGAAGAATTTGTATTGATATCTCTATCATGTTTTGAGGGCGTAATTTTTAATTTCGATTTTTACAATAATGTTGTGAATGAGAAAAAAGTTTGAAACATTTTAAACAAATAAAAAATAACGAGATAGAGGCAATTAAAAGAAAAATATTTTCAGTAATTTAATATATTCTTATATTTCCTTTATCCTGTCAATTGTACTTGTTATGTATTATTGGGTTGTACCTATAGTTAGATTCTTAATTACTTAGCATCATTCATATATTTCATTTCCCATTATTATACACAACTTACATCACAATTACATTCCCATTATCAACTACGTACATAATACTCACAACCTTAACCTTTGTACCTACAACTACCTGCATACAATATCATGTAATTTTTTACCCCACACCACTTAGGGTACAAGGGGCGGCGTATTGACTTGCCAATATAATTTATTAGCGTCTAGGCGCCACGGTTCATGATTTTTTGCATCCCCACAGATAGTGTGACCCCAGATTTGTCAGTGTGTTGATAATTCTAACCTTTTTTAAGAGGTTAAGTTGAGACGGGAAAAAATTGCGTAACATGGTCGGAGGTTGACCGGGCTGTAAGGTATTTGTAGTAAGAATGTAAATGCGAATATAAATTTAAAAAAATAAAGAAAGTACTGAAACAATAATTTGAAATTCTTTTACTAGTTTAATGTCTTCATTAGAAACCGTATTTTCTTTCTAGAGGCGGCGACCGGAAAATAAAATTATTGGCTCTACATTTTTTGTTTTTATTTTAGAAGGTGAACTCGTAGAAAAATATTAATTTACTGAAAAAGCTATGCTATTAGAAAAGGCCTGTGGGTTGTATTTTCTCAAAATCTAGGTACATTTACCCGAGTGAAACCGAAATTACAGCACTCAAATTCAAACTCAACGAATATTCAATTACACTTTTCTAAAAGCACTTTTGAATCGTCATTACATATTTTCATCATTTACCACCTATTCGAAAAGCAGTATCTGGAGAAGAACCGGCAAGAAACTCCATAGTTGCTCTTTTAAATCATGTCAGTCGCAGTACCTATTACAATTTAATTTTACAAAATACATATTATGTAACTGCATAAATCATACTCGTATTTAATATTCTCAACAGCTCTACAATTACTATGTAGGCTAAGATTTTGTTTCAATTTATAACTTCCATTTATAACAATGACTTTTCGCAAAAATTTTTTATCAACTAAATTAACTAGGTACTACTACTACTACGGCTGTGTCTACGGCTAACTAAGTAAGGAGGGTTAAGATTAAATTATTGATACGTACCTACATACCTACTACGTATTTTCCATAAGCTACATAAACCGGAATAAGGTACCTATTTGCCACCCTTCCAAAAGAAGACAACTTGAATAAAATAATATTTTAATTTATATTTACTTAGGTACTACAATTAAAACGTCATAAAACGTTGAGTAAAATATGTATTACAATCCATGATAGCGTTACTTTGTATTAGCACATACAAACACACCCAGACCATGAACAATTTCTCAAAATAACAAGTCAATTAAACTAAAATATTAGAAATATCTACACAATATGAATCTGTTGTATTTCAAATACCTACACAGAATAAAGATATCGTATGCTCGCATTTCATTTCACACAGATTGCTGCGATTAAGCGAAGAATGAAAAATACGGGACGTTAATACGTTTGAAAACGTAGCGTTAAATTTAATTTAGCTTATCTTTGTGTAAAAAATTGTAAACTGTAAGAATACAATTATTTTCAGTTCCTTTTTTATGTTGAAGCTTTTACATTCATAAAAGCTCATTGATTAGCTATTAAATATTTAAATCAAGAAAAGCCAATACCTATTTGAACAGAGAACGATTACTTATATTTAATTATCTCGTGTATTAGTGAAGCAACAATTTTGAACAGCAGCTTGCAAAACATAGAGTAACTAATCAAAAACAAATTATATGCTATTATAAAGCTACCTATATTTTGCAAATCAAAGTATTGTTGGCCCTTTACACGTTGGAAGCTGTCGGATAGCTTTCCACGACATGCACACGAAAAGTCTATTATCACGGCCACTGTTCGCGTTTATTTTCCCAATTATATTATCTGTATTTCATTCCCAAACAGTTCGCATCAAGTGGCCGACGACGCATATGACGTCGATGCAATAATATGACGTCATACGTATTCGTCATCGCACGCAATTTATAAACCAATAAAATGTTATGTGCCGTTTATTTGTTTTAAATTGAAAATAATAAATTATATTTGTTGTTGTGAAAGTAGTGGTATGTATTATTGAAATGTGAATGAAAATTCGAGGTTTTAATGTTAAATGACCAATGAATTAATCCACCTACTACCTACTTATTCCGTCTTCAAACTTTCTACCTACCTACCTATATGAGCAATCCAAAATAATATAAAAACCGAATAAAGTATTGCCGTAAGTGAATACTTTTGTAACTAAGTATATAAATTTTGGCTATTAAGTCCTTTTAATTGACTTGATTGATTGAATAATTATCTTCCTATTTTCAGAAGTTCTCTAACCTTATTCTGTGGTAACAGTAAGAAATTGTATTTTTGCCGCAACTGAGCTCTTGATGATAAAACTGTTAATAACCTAACAAAATACATCTCAGAAAGACACAGATTTCTAAAAAGCAATATTTAATTAAAAGTATGTACCTGCTATATATTTTTGTGTACCTACCTACTGTGTTTTGTTCAATGAATTGTTTTATTTCATTTGTTCATAGTGGAGTAATTAGCAGTGCTCTACCCAACCAAGAGCATAAATTTCCAACTCTATTTCAATACTTTAATTGTTGAATTTAAATCCAATAAAACGAAATTCAAATTTAACCAATACAAGTCATATTGAAAACGAATATCTTCCTCAAACATTGAAATCAATGTAAACGAGACAAGGGGTTGATTGTAGTATCAGTTTCACCGGGGTTAGCCGCTAACACGTGGTTAATGTTAGTTTATAATAAGAGAATAATATGTAGATTCAATGTCTTGTTTTTAAATTTGGAGCTAACATCGAGATAGTATGTACTACGTACTAGAGAGGCGATCGCTACTACACTCTCTTTAACACGAGCTAGAGGCAAGAATCACAAGTCTCTTTAGTCTGTGCCGGACTGTGCCCCCCGCTTGCCGCGTCAACACGTGTTATTGCTCTGTTCAAAATGCCTTCGTGTGTGCTAAGATATTGTTTTAACAGTTCCCATAATACAAACAAAGCCCGAGGAGTGACTTTTCACCAGTAAGTTTCCTTATTATGAGTAAGTAATGCATTTTACTAATATTGTTATCATTTTGCGAAAAATCACCACGCGTTCTGCGTTTCGCGCCATTTTTCATAGACTAACAGCACAGACGTGACACTATCGATGAGTCTGTTAAAAAAATGTAACTGGATTTTTTAACTATGTATATATACAATATATACTAGGAAAGATTACCGTGTTGTAGTACCTAAATATTTATACTTTTACCCGACTACGCAAAGTAAAACGGTAGGTTATATTAAGTAATATTTATTTATTTACCTATTTTTATTTATTAAAAAAATGTTCATCAACAGTTGTTCCAATAGGATTTATAAATTATTATGCACAACAATTACAAATAAACACAACATTCACAGAAACTAATACAGTAAAAGTTCCTTAATCGCGCTTCCTTTAGTCACGTTTTCACTATTCGCGGATTAAAAAAATGCGACCCAATTTCTATATTCGCGACTAAACATTTTTTTTATTCGCGGATTTAATAAGTACATACATAATAATAAAATTATTCCAATAGGTATCTTACCCAATATCCTTGTCAAATGGACTAATAAGAAAGTAAAATAGATCTTATTACAAGTTTGCCTAAAGTACATAATATTATGTTCTTAAATGATATCGCCGAGGCCTTTGACACAAGCCGCCTTTGTCGCAAGCCGCCTCTGCGGCGATTGATGTTTTTGAGAATGTAAATAAACAGAATGGAAGCAACCTTATAACTCAATAAATAAAGTATATTACATGCTTTATATTAGCTTCACCTGTATGTTTGTAACCGACTTCTTTGGGCGCGATTTTGACCCACTTTAAACGGCCAGATTTCGTTCAAACTTTGTAGATTTATTGAGGACCGATGACAATACACTAATTTGATAAAATAAATAATAGTTAAAAAAAAATAAAAAACACGCTTTTTATAGAAAACCGACCTAAAAGCGTGTTTTTTAGTTTTTTTAAACTATTATTATTATTTTAAAATGTAGTTCCGTTTATAGTAAAAGCCGCTTTGCGTATTTATTGTTTCGTCTTTCACATTCGTTACAAAAATTGTGATCGAGTAAGGGGGCGTCCATAAATTACGTGAGGTGTTTTTTTTAATTTTCTGCCGCTCCCTCCCCCCCTGGTGAGATGTCGTGAGATTTTATTCAACCCCCTCCCCCATCCTCGAATCTCACGTGAGATTTTTCAAAATGTGAGTTTCTTATACGTAAACGCCATCAACATTGAATCATCGTATCCATTTAATTAGGGCTATTATAAACCAATACTCCAAAATTCGATTACATCATGAAGCAAAAACTGATAAAACTATTGATTACTACACAAAACGACAAAAGCTTACTAAATTGATATTATTTAAAGGAAATTAAAATACATAGTTTAATATAAAATCCTCTTTTTATTAATTCCCTAGTATCAGTACCACCAGATAGTACCGAGTAAACAGATTGCACAATGTGTCGCATCTGCACGCATTGCTTAATCTTTGAACTTGAAGCCACGCCTCGCTCGTTCCACACGTACCCCACCAAATCGGCCGCGCGCAATGTTTTTGTTTGGAATAACCTCTCTAGTGTACATATATCTCGATGGGAGCTAAAAGAATTTTAAACGATTTAAAAGTAGTATTTTTTATTGGATAATATTTTAAAGAAAAGTTTTTAATTTGTGTGAAGGGCATATCGCTTTGGCTATAGTTTCATGTTCGTATACCGTTTCAAATATTTAGGACCTGAAAAAATTATATCGTGGGTAATTTTTTTTTATCCAATGTTAACAATCCATCATCAGCCATCTAGTGGCAAAATGATAAAGTAACTTTATTTTTTTATGTTTGTCCAGTTAATCATTTAATGTATTAAAATAATTTAAATTAACATTATGATATTATCTATAATTATTACTTATAATTATTAATAAAGGTTTTACTTTTAAATTTTATTATCTAAACCAACCAGCAATATAAACTTATATATTTCACTGCCATCTAGCGTGCAGTAGCAAAACTACGTTTATGATTTCCATTTACAAAGTTTTTAGTACAGCGCCCTCTATGATCAAACGGGAAAAACTTAATTTTAAATTCGAAATGAAGATGGCGTTTCACCGTGACTAAGAGAGTTTTAGAGAATTTCTATTTTTAACTTTTCATAATATAGACTACAAGCCCGCATAGGAAAAAAATATGGGTCAAATGAACC
>CAJQZM010039363.1:6498-39449 GCA_907164665.1 Colias nastes | reverse complement strand
TTTTTTTTAAATCAACACATTCGCGTCGGTATGGCGGGCTGTAAGTCACACCGGAAAAGTATGGCATGACACTACCGCCTACTTCTTTTTTATGGGCTATCGGTAAATTCTAAAATTTTTGTGTTACAAATCGTTTGACTTTCGCTATTTTTCCGACGAGTTCGACTAACGCCCACGCGACTAAGCCGCCGGTACCAGTGTTCACACCATCGTTTTTCTTTTTGTCATTGCGTACTAAGACCCCTGTAGAACCGCCATCCTGTTACAAATGACTCGAAATTTTGTGTCAATATCTCCCGGTCTATACGTAATAATTATAATTTTTGAATTTTATGTTCTAACGGTACCAAACGACTGCAAGTGGCACCTGCGGACAGCGTAAACTGGTTTATTCTGGTTTTGTGCGTGTTTCCACTTTCCACTATCAAGTGACGATTTATTTATTTGTTTTGTTTCGTAATTATTATGGTCAAATATTAATTATGAAACAAATTATTATGGACACGATATTTTATTGTTTCACGGTAGTCGCCTTGTCGTTTGCTCAAGGACGTGAAATTGAATGATATATTTTTTTTATAAAGTCAAAACCATTTTCTTTCAAATAAAAACTTGTTTTTATTGAAAACAAAAGTGTTGCTAGGAATAAGTATAAAATTAAATAGTAATGTTCGGATATCGAAACATTTTTGTATAGGCCAGAACGATATAGTGGAAACGCGCTCTAAGATCTGAGTAATATACACACCACTACATATGCAAAAATTTCTCCAAGCTAATTTACCTGTATATTTGTAACAATGGTAAATCAATACTCCTGTACGACAATATTATTTTCTCGCAAAATTTTTCTCGCAAATATAATAGATAATGTAGGTAGAGTGGACTCTACCTTCTAGTGAAAGTTCAGTCGTTTCTTCACAAACAGAAACAGGATGATTTAAACATTAATATTAAGAAGTAGATTTATTCGTGTCTCATACAATATAAATAACTACAAGCACTTGAAAAGAATCTTATTTGAAAATGGATGTAAATAAAGCTTTTAGCATTAAAATAAATACAATTGCTTCATGACTCACAGGAAATTTTATATCGGCTTATCGTCAATCGCTCTTAACTTACACCACAGATAATGTAAGCCGAATTGAACTTCCATTAAATTTATTTCTGGAGCAAGATTAATATTTTTTGGCTGAAACTCAAAGAATCTATACGAAAGTATTATGAATTGATACGTATATTTTCAACGTTAGTATATCAATCAGCTGTATTAATAGTTTATTTCTTATAGATCTGAAATGGATTATGAAATCCTCATAAATTTGAGAAAGCTCTTGCTCAAGATATTGTTTTGAAATGATTTTTTATTATTTTTTAGTTCAAAGATTTGCATAAATTCTTTTATGTATTAGTAATTTACATGACAACCACAATTTTAAGTGATTTTAATGAACTAAAGCTCACTAAAGAACGTATGACTTACACCAAATTAAAAGGTAACCTTTTTCCATAATGTTATATTAACTGCAAAGTTTTTGTAAAGTAGGTAGTATCATCTTTCTGTTTTAAATCGTCAAAAAAGCACAATATAGTTAACAAATAATAAAAATAACAAGAAGTGAATTGAAAGCGGATTAATGTTATTTAAATTATTACGAAGTAACTCTACAAAGTATGATATAATTTCGAGTTACGAACTTACATACTTACATATAACTAAATTTATTTGTTCCGTATTCTATTTTTCACTAGCAACCCTAAAAATACTAATTATAAATATTATCTAGCGCACTGGAGGCCGAGGTGTTGCTAAATTAAAAAGCAGTAGGTAATTGACAACCTTGGCATTTCTCCTAGCTCTTTGATACCAAGTGATTCAAACCAGACCTGTTTAAAAGTATTCAGTCTTTTGGTATGAAAATGTATTTGCTAGACTTCTTTAAATATTTATGCGTGTGCTTTGAAGATGAAATTTTTCCGTCTAACATTACTTTACTAGCGTTGGAAATTGAAATGGGATAGAGAATTCCTAAATACTAATCCAAGATGTTAACTATATATATAATCTTTAGGGTCGCATTTTTTATATTCGTACAGTTATTTTTACTAAAAACAGTACTGCTCTACAATCTTATGTATCTAAATCTAAAAACTATTATGATAAAGTTTGTTTATATAATAATAAGATCCTCTTAAAGCGTCTGAACATATAATTTAAATACATCTTATAATATCACTAGAATAATAAGGATTTTCCGTCCCTCGAGGGAGAATACGACAATGTTATAAATGTCTTCCTTTAAGCCACAAGGGTGTTGATAAAATATAATCTATATGCAATAAAATTAGTGTGATATTATACAATATGAACAAGGTTTGAAATAGTTTTTCTTTTTGTAAAGGAGTAATTTATTATTAAGGATGTATTGGTTCCTATACCTTACCTTTGCTTAGTAAATAATGTTATTAATTAATTGAGAATTTCATTGATATAATCTTAATAATATAAATTGGATTGTATTTTCACAAATGAATTTATAACTTGCATTTTCATACCTAAAACTTTCTACCAATATTATTAATAGATACAAGAGTTTGTGCCAATATAACAATAATTATCAAATTAACGATTATAAATGCAAGGTATAAAGATCACGATAAGTTACTACGTATTAGCAAAGGTCAGATTAGATTCAGTCGTGGGCGTGAGACTGGGAGCTTGTAAGCGAATTAACTATTACTGAATATTTAATAGGTAAGAGGTTTGTAGTACATAAAGATACTGAAAGTCTTCTTAATGATATTTTATTGGATACTAAATGATTAATTTTTTAGTGTGGGGTGGGTGTGTCAGAAATACTATTAACATGTAGAACTTGGAAATTATAAGCACCAGTTATAATAATTTAAGTAGGTACTTTGAATAATACAATTAATTCGTTACTTATCCTTCGTATATAGAAATGTATTTTTATGTTATGTAACCAACTAATTTCTAATGAACATATAACACTAACAACAAATACATATTTTTCAATAATCCCCTGATTGACATCAACTAACAAATACATATTTTTCAACTACAAGCAAAACAAACTATTTTACTACATAATAATTCCAAAATTGATACAATACCTAGTCGTGTACGTCTACAATGGCGGCCATTTGTCACTGCCATGTACCGTCCGCAGAAAACGGACAAATTGCCCGATCTACAGTACCTTATTCATGTGTCACTGGCGAATAGAACTTCAATTTAAGTTTAAATTTAATTTAGTTAATACCTTCGTAGTTTATGCAATTTTAACTGATTTCCAAAAAGTTTCTATATTCGTCTGTTCGTCTATAGGTAATAATAGTCTTTGCGGAAACGTGATTAAACGTATGAGTAATACATAGTATAAAGTTTTATATGAGTGCAAAAATACGGTTTAAATACAGTAGATAGAAAATTTCATCAAAATCTGTTTAGTAGTTTTGTAGGAATAAGTAATTATACATGATGCATATAAATCAGTGACCGTAGTAAGGCTTCTTGACCCTTTTTCTAACCCACACCACAACCGACACGGAGGCAGTCAACTGTGATATCATTCACGGTCACCCATCAAGAAATTGACCGCGCCTTGTGGTACTTTCCTTACTAAAAATTAGGGATGCCTTTTTAAAATTATTATGATTTCCTTATTCAATTATAGTATGTGACAAATTTAAAAGAAAACATACTTACATTAAAAACAAATTAAATATATAATTACAATTAGGTAATAATGACAATACCTACTTAAAAGAATTGTTAAAAGAGTACTTCAAAATCATCTTTAAAAATTTTCGAATTACAAAGATATCTAAAAACACACAAGTACCTACTTGAGATTTATTTCGGGATACTTGAATACGCAAAATATCTTTGAGGTAAGAACGCAACTTTTATTTCCCTAAGGAAGGAAAATTATGTATATTTTTCTCGTGTGGAAATACCATACGGTGTACATTCATATTTATTTATATGAATATATTTTTGTAAGGGTTAACGTATTCGTATCCTTAAAAACCACATTTTTACAAATTACATAAAAAAGATACCAAGAACTCTATGCTTGCTCTGACATAAAAAAGTATAATTGGTATTTCATTCCATCCTCTACAGCAAAGCTTGCTCTACAGTCTACGGCATCCTAAAGCTACGTATTAACTAAAAAAAAAAATCACTGCGTTGTGCTTGATAAAAATAGCCGTTAATATATTATTTGAAACAGTTATGCACACCGAATTTCAAGAAAATTAATTTATTCGTTACTAGCTGTTCCCAGCGGTTTCACCCGCATTGCTTCGCTCCTGTTGGTCTTAGCGTGATGATATATAGCCTTCCTCGATAAATGTGCTATCTAACACCGAAAGAATTTTTCAAATCGGACCAGTAGTTTCTGAGATTAGCGCGTTCAAACAAACAAACAAACTCTTCAGCTTTATAATATTAGTATAGATGTACATACCTACATAATACATACAAGAAACAGGAAGGAAATGTATTCTTTTCGGCATCGAATCACTATTAAAATGCTTATTTAGTATTAAAAATCTAAGGAATAAATAACACACTATTCTTAATTTCATAACTTTTTCAATAGATTAATTCGTATAACCAACAGTTCAATTAAAACGAAGAAAAGTTTGAAACTCGAAAATTACTTCCATCGAAGACGATATATTGCTAAACTTAGTTTAACTTAAACGATGATTAATGCTCTTAATTAACGTGAGTTTCCAAACAAAACTTATAAATATTGCAAATGTTAGCTCTACTTCTTCGAATTAAAATAATAGAAAGGCATTTCTATTTATTTCAATCTGATAATTCTGTTTTCTTTCTGAAAAATAGTGATACAAATAATAATGAGTTGCAGTAACTATAAAATAACTTATTTTTTATCATATCATTACTTAAATAATACTGCTTTACTATTATTGTATTGTATTTTTTCCCCTTTCCAAAGAAATTATTTGTATAAACAACCTTCGGCTGTATAATTGATCCTCACTAACTTTCTCGTAAAATAATATTTATTTTGATAAAAGTTTATAATCAAAAAGTTATACCCAATACAATGACATAAGAACAGCGCCTCTACCGGTCGTAACAAGAAACTTATTTTCTGTTTGTAGTTTATTTTTATTGTTTAACTTATAACATAAACTAGCTATTTTTTTATTTTAAAATTGTATCAGTTATTTAAACCTACCATGGACCTTGAGGAGCACATAAAGAAATAAATTAACCGAATTGGTATAGCCATTCTTGAGTTATGCACTTACCAATATTCATTATAAATATCCACTACTGTATTCAGCCCGCGGCTGCACTCGCTTGGTATGCGGAAAAACAGAAACCTTATACTTATTTATAGACCTATTTGTTGAAGAATAAAATGTGTGAATTAGTAATTCTCAGGAAATCGAACATAAGAAAAATACATTGATTCTACACAATGACAAGCAAATCTTAAATGATGAAGAAACCTTCTTAAAATTGATAAACGCTTCTAAGAAGTAGTTACATAAGTCCTCATAAGGGCAACTTGATCTAAAACTTTTTAGGGGACTTCCCCTATTATTGAATTGGAATAGATAGATATCCATAGATACTGCTCTCCGAATCGGTGGTAAATGTTAAAAATATGTTATGACGATTCAAAAGTGCTTCTAGAAGAAATCTAATTGAATAAATAAATGTTTGAGTTTGGAATTTATTGCAGCAATAGCTTAAAGATAGTGAAATATGCATTGTTGGTGGCCTGCAGATAATGGAGAAATGTTTTTTCTCTTTGAAGCTTTTAGTCGCACTAGAACATTTACTTCATTGAGGGTACTTTTGGCTTAGTAACATTCACTTGAATTCAAAAACCTTATTAATGACTTGCAAACAAGTCTATCTAATAAACAACAAGTACAAGTCTATTAACAAAATAATGGAACAAAGTTGAAACTTAAAAGAAAAGTAAAACTTACCAACGTCTTCCATATTAAAGCAACATAAACTGAATTTAAAAGTAAGAGAATCAACTCCAACTCGCCAACTAAATGTTTGAACTTCATTAACAGACGCAAGTTAACCTAAAACTCAGAGCCCACGCTAGAAACCGCGTCTAATTAACGAGCGTAGGCGAGAGCGGGTGAGTCACTCGCGGACACGGCTACCGATCCTCCTTCCCCCACACCACGTGTGATACTGACTACCAAATAGGAATGTCACTTCTTATAAGGCCAGTTATGGGGTGCGCGCGCATAGACAATAAACTTAAATGCTAACTCGCCCCATAAAATATCCTCATTAGTGAAAGGGCGCGTCAGGGTTTGTACACACGCCTTATTGCAGGTATGACGTCCCGGCCCTCATTTGGCGAATCATGTGTTTATTTTACTTTAAGGTCGTTTTCTTGTTTTTCTTTATCGGGGGTAATAACCGTGGATGGGGTCGCGGTAATAGAGCTATATGGGACCGCACCCCGTTTAAGTAAATGTCGAAGAAATAGGATGGTTCTATTTATGGCGAGGCGCGGTTAGGTGGGGCCGGTCTAGATACGCCAGTGATTTATCAAAGCGAGTAATTTGTGTGGTATTGGTTTCAACCCTGTCTTTAATAGTTTGTCCATCGTTAAGATTGTGTGCACATAATCGTTGCTTTTTGGGAAATTGAACGCCGTTTGTCTTTCAATTAGACGAACGGTTCCAATAAACGGAATGGTTTCTAATAAAGTTTACTGCTAACTTATTTTGGTATATTGTTATTTTCTACTTTACTCTACCTTGTTCCAATTCAGTTGTTTCAATCTCTTTATATCATGATATAAAGAGATCTTTCCTGAAAACGATTATTCGTAACCTTATGCCTTACAAAATGTTCAATATTTTCAATACATACCGACATTCCCAAAACAACAACAGGTTCTCAATTTGTACCGTTTTTTGTGGTTTTGTTTGTTACTACTCTTCAAAACCAATACATTTTTAGTTTTAGACACGGTCCAAAAAAGACAAAACACACGAATCCATAAATTTAAAATGTAACAAAAAACCTCACGAATCGTTTCTTGACTTCCTCAAAGCTCCCTTTCTTTATATAACATAAACTTTAAAACACACAATCATTATTATTTCTACACACAACAACATTAGAGCAACAATAATTCCATTCTCACCCGGGAGTCGAACCACGAACCGCGCTCCATTAGACTAAAACAATCAACGTCTATTAAAATTACTAACAGTTAATGTGTGGTACAAGGGGTAAACTGATAGCGAGTATTAGAAAACTGCTGTAATGGAGTTATAGACGTTACGTCAGGACGTCGCTACATATAATATGTGTTTGTAGAAGTACATATATTAAATTTTATGGGAAATTTTAATTTATGATCTTAAAACTTTCTGTTTCAATAAATAAATAAATACATTATCTAACTATAAATTAACTTATTTTTTGAGACAAGCATTGTCTTAAAAAGCTTACATTTTCTAGACGAAAGTTTACTATTTGCCTGTAATTTGGTACGTGGATAACTGAAATTTAGTACCTACGTGGATAAATTATGGCTTGCAATAGCAAAAGATATAAATTGCGAATGAAATAGCCGTAAGTTTATATAAGAAAAAATACAAACATTGTATTCATGTTAAACTTTTTATGTTATATTCTTTACTCATTTGACACAAATATTCCAACAGCACCATGCTGCGAGTTATTTTGCGCATATTTTTTAATAGCATTACTTTTCTAATCGAATTCCCCAAGTCACACAGCTGCAAGATGTAATTTTACTTGTGTATTTGAAAAATTAAAAATCGCCTCAACCTGTCGCAAATACCACAAAAACCTGATTAGTTCGATATTTGTCCATGACTCACGCTCACAATAGGCTACGTTTCCACTGTTACACGTCACTATTGTTAGGCCAAGTCACGTCCAAAAATTGTTTAGTCTATGCCTATGAAAACTAAACTTCTGGAAAATTCTCTAGTGAAATCAAAATTTTGTTGTATGTATTACGTTTTTACCAGTTAACTCATTTCACTAGGTTTAATTTAGTCTATATTCAACATTTTCCGTGAGATCCCTAAGGATTTCGAGATATCTCTGATATCCACATTTTCCTGCGACATAATATTGACAATTGTGTATGTTTTGCTTTTAAATAAGCTAAAACATAATATAGCAATATTATTATTGAAGTGAAACTTCTTTATCGGGGTTGGAAAAAAATTTAGTGTAACATTTTTTCGTTACGCGTGACATTTTTCCGTTACGCGCCATCGAGATATATGTACACTAGAGAGGTTATTCCAAACAAAAACATTGCGCGCGGCCGATGTGGTGGGGTACGTGTGGAACGAGCGAGGCGTGGCTTCAAGTTCAAAGATTAAGCAATGCGTGCAGATGCGACACATTGTGCAATCTGTTTACTCGGTACTATCTGGTGGTACTGATACTAGGGAATTAATAAAAAGAGGATTTTATATTAAACTATGTATTTTAATTTCCTTTAAATAATATCAATTTAGTAAGCTTTTGTCGTTTTGTGTAGTAATCAATAGTTTTATCAGTTTTTGCTTCATGATGTAATCGAATTTTGGAGTATTGGTTTATAATAGCCCTAATTAAATGGATACGATGATTCAATGTTGATGGCGTTTACGTATAAGAAACTCACATTTTGAAAAATCTCACGTGAGATTCGAGGATGGGGGAGGGGGTTGAATAAAATCTCACGACATCTCACCAGGGGGGGAGGGAGCGGCAGAAAATTAAAAAAAACACCTCACGTAATTTATGGACGCCCCCTTACTCGATCACAATTTTTGTAACGAATGTGAAAGACGAAACAATAAATACGCAAAGCGGCTTTTACTATAAACGGAACTACATTTAAAAATAATAATAATAGTTTAAAAAAACTAAAAAACACGCTTTTAGGTCGGTTTTCTATAAAAAGCGTGTTTTTTTTTTTTTTTTAACTATTATTTATTTTATCAAATTAGTGTATTGTCATCGGTCCTCAATAAATCTACAAAGTTTGAACGAAATCTGGCCGTTTAAAGTGGGTCAAAATCGCGCCCAAAGAAGTCGGTTACAAACATACAGGTGAAGCTAATATAAAGCGTGTAATATACTTTATTTATTGAGTTATAAGGTTGCTTCCATTCTGTTTATTTACATTCTCAAAAACATCAATCGCCGCAGAGGCGGCTTGCGACAAAGGCGGCTTGTGTCAAAGGCCTCGGCGATATCATTTAAGAACATAATATTATGTACTTTAGGCAAACTTGTAATAAGATCTATTTTACTTTCTTATTAGTCCATTTGACAAGGATATTGGGTAAGATACCTATTGGAATAATTTTATTATTATGTATGTACTTATTAAATCCGCGAATAAAAAAAAATGTTTAGTCGCGAATATAGAAATTGGGTCGCATTTTTTTAATCCGCGAATAGTGAAAACGTGACTAAAGGAAGCGCGATTAAGGAACTTTTACTGTATTAGTTTCTGTGAATGTTGTGTTTATTTGTAATTGTTGTGCATGATAATTTATAAATCCTATTGGAACAACTGTTGATGAACATTTTTTTAATAAATAAAAATAGGTAAATAAATAAATATTACTTAATATAACCTACCGTTTTACTTTGCGTAGTCGGGTAAAAGTATAAATATTTAGGTACTACAACACGGTAATCTTTCCTAGTATATATTGTATATATACATAGTTAAAAAATCCAGTTACATTTTTTTAACAGACTCATCGATAGTGTCACGTCTGTGCTGTTAGTCTATGAAAAATGGCGCGAAACGCAGAACGCGTGGTGATTTTTCGCAAAATGATAACAATATTAGTAAAATGCATTACTTACTCATAATAAGGAAACTTACTGGTGAAAAGTCACTCCTCGGGCTTTGTTTGTATTATGGGAACTGTTAAAACAATATCTTAGCACACACGAAGGCATTTTGAACAGAGCAATAACACGTGTTGACGCGGCAAGCGGGGGGCACAGTCCGGCACAGACTAAAGAGACTTGTGATTCTTGCCTCTAGCTCGTGTTAAAGAGAGTGTAGTAGCGATCGCCTCTCTAGTACGTAGTACATACTATCTCGATGTTACGCGCCATCTTTTTCTTATGCCTACCACGCGTGATTCGACGTATTTCTGTAAAGTTGCATATAGTAAATTATTTTTTGAAAAATAAGTTCATAAAGAAGTTTCACTTCTTACGTGTGTACACTAGTACACGCACACATTTTTATTTAACGTATAGTCAATAGTGCGTTTTCATAATGACTATTCTGTGTAAAAAAACATCGCTAATACGTTTTATTCGAACGATATTTTCATATTTTATTGTATGATTTTTATCCTTATCCTTCAGAGGCTGCTATTTCTTTAGAAAAACATATAGCATCACTAAATACCCTAGAGATGAAAATCTTAAACGTTTCAACCAACCAACAAAAGAAAAACCTTCAGTTAATTGAAGGAATCATTTAAATTTAAGGATCCATGAATGCTAATTAATGGTTTTAAGGTAAAGTGAAAAGATAGAATTAATTGGATTAATTGAGAGTCGGGTTCAAAGTTAATAGAACAACACGAGCGGAACACAAGGTAAGAACTAGCCTACAAGAATTATGTAGCAAGCCACGGGGTGCCAATAATATAATTGGTTCATACCAAACGTTGGTATTTCTCAAACGTTGGTATTTCTAATAAATAAATAAATAAATAAATACCGAGCCAGCAGCGACAGCACAATTACTAGCAAATTGCTTCAAATTGATCTCTTGCATAATATACTACACTTTCTGGAGCTGTAGAACTGTGGATTTAGCAATTTGAACAAATAGTAACCTATGTAAGGTTGTAGATTTATCCGTTTGTAGATATGGAACTACTAGCTAATAAACCCTGTTTTATGTGTTAAAAGATATTATGCCTGTATTGCAATCTATACTTATATTATAA
Organism: Colias nastes; assembly: GCA_907164665.1. Lineage (NCBI taxonomy): Eukaryota > Metazoa > Arthropoda > Insecta > Lepidoptera > Pieridae > Colias > Colias nastes. The sequence goes on along the minus strand of CAJQZM010039363.1, from coordinate 28,427 downwards.
AGCTGAAGAATTTGTTTGGACGCGCTAATCTCGGGAACTACTGGTCCGATTTGTAAAAATTTTTTCGGTGTTAGATAGCCCATTCATCTAGGAAGGCCTTGAAAATATATAGCCTATAGCTATATATCATCTCGCTAAGACCACCAGGAGCGGAGCACTGCGGGTAAAACCGCGGAGCACAGCTAGTATAACATAAAGATCTAGACAGAAGAAAATCGGGTGTATTTTGAGCTAAATCGTAAGACAGAATCAAAAGTAGTTTTGTAACTTCGTAAAGATAAGAATTTCAGAAATGAATCGAATATTCTTTCAGCTAAATCAGAAGATACAATCAAAGAGAGCATCAATACTTCCTCTTTAAAGGTAATGAGTTTAGATAACTCTACATTTTGGTCTAGGTATATAGATGTAGGGAGTATCTATTTACTTAAAATATGTCTATAATTTAATGAAAAAGTTTAATTGTGTTATTACCTTTCTAACACATACTTACTACTAGAGAATAGTTAAATAGCGAATAGATATCTATGCGGTTTCAGATTCAACATTTTATATAAGCACGAATCAGCCATGGATTTTGCGTCGGAGCGATAGCCACCTCAAAGGATTATGCAAATATATGTATTTATTTAAATCAAAGCTTGACCCCATTAATCCTCAATATAAAGGAGAAAGTGTTTACTGAAAATCAGTGAGAAACATAGTTAACTAGCTTGAGTAGTGCATTTAAGGCGAACTGATGTTTAAATTATTTTCATAAGGATACAATATATGTACTACCAAGTACAAATTCGTATTGGTATCCTACTAATATTATAAATGCGAAAGTTTGTGAGGATGTGTGTGTGTTTGTTACTCTTTCACGCAAATACTACTGAACCGATTACAATGAAATTTAGCACACATATAGAGGGTAACTTGGATTAACACATAGGATAGGTTTTACCCGAAAATCCCACGGGAAAGGGAACTATGCAGGGTTTCCTTTGATAACGCGGGCGAAGCCGCGGGCGGAAATCTAGTAAGATATAAATACAAGGAAAACCTTAGATCCTTTTCTTAAAGGTCATTCGAATTCGTAACAACCTACAGCTACTTATTAATTTTACCAAAGCACATTTTATTTAAGTACCTAATACAAATACAGGACAGGACAGGACAGTTCTTTGGCATATTATGATAATATACAGTTAAGTACATATTTTGTAAAATTAAATTGTAATACTGACATGTTTAAAAAGAGCAACTATGGAGTTTCTTGCCGGTTCTTCTCCATAGATACTGCTTTCCGAATCGGTAATAAATGTTAAAAATATGTAATGACGTTTCAAAAGTGCTTCTCGAAGAAGTCTAATTGAATAAATAAATGATTGAGTTTGAGTTTGAAAATATTTTATTTTCCTTAATTACGTATTGTACAAACAAATACAATATATTTCCTTTATCTTCAAAACATCAAGACATATTACACGATCTTTTGTATACAAAAAATCCTTTATTATTAAAATATAATGAAAAAGATCGAAACATATTTAACAAGAGGCAGGAAATTAACTTCTCTAATCGTAAAAACGCAGTGTCGTCACGTTACCTTTGTTACAATTTATATTTAACTTTCGAACAAGAAAAGTTTAAAAAAGGATAGAATTTTAAATTAAAATTAAATATTTTGGTCTAAGATCCGAACATAAGTCGACCTGCACCGGCGTGATAATAGAATGAGACCAATTTTATAATAAACTAGCTTTCCGCCCGCGGCTTCGCCCGCGTTTTCAAAGAAAAACCCGTTCCCGTAGGATTTCCGGGATAAAACCTATCCTATGTCCTTTCTCGGGTATCAAAATATCTCTATACCAAATTTCATGCAAATTGGTTCAGTAGTTAAGGCGTGATTGAGTAACAGACAGACAGACAGAGTTACTTTCGCATTTATAATATTAGTATGGATTTAGTGTATTAAAAAATGTATTAAAAATGGGTTGACTGGGAAAATCCTGGACAGGATATTTTTTAATTAATTATTAAAAAATCTTTTATTTTCATTTTTTATTAATTGCAGTTTCGAGATAATAAAACAATTTTGTAATAAAACAGCGCTGACATAATTTTTTTTTCATCATCCTATCAAGTGAAAGTAACTGGTACATACCTGTTTATACCTGCCAACCTAGCCGTTTGTCCCGGTAAATATTAGAAAACAACTATGACTGCACATTCTGTAGGTTTCATACTTTAAGTCTATTATAATTTTTTTTTTATTATCTTGATACTGCAATTAATTAAAAAAAATGTTTTTTTTTTAATTCATTAAAAATGTCCTGTCCAGGATTTTCCCAGTCAACCCATTTTTAATACATTTTTTAATACACTAAATTTATTATAAAATTGGTCTCATTCTATTATCACGCCAGTGCAGGTCGACTTATGTTCGGATATCTAAGACCATTTATGAATTCTTGGAATGGTTGGATCTGGATAAAACCAGATCGGACAACACATATTGATTTAGTTTCGCGGATTTTTAGAGATATCCTAATGTGAACTATTTTTAATTCCTAATTTTAACTGATTTGCTTTCTTCATTTTAAAAACCATAGGTTGCTAAAGCAAAGGGGGCGCAGGACTTAGAAAATTTTTGATGGAGTTGGTGTCATTATAACACCTATTTATTATTGTTTTATCGTAAAGATTACGCTAATATAAGCATGTTTTATAGGAACAACTTTTCTCTAAAATCAAAAATGGCCGAGATATTCGCCCTCAATACGTTAGGTTAGGTTTAGGTTAGGTTATAGGTTAGGTTAGGTTTCTTAAAAAAAAAACTACACAGAAATAGGAGCCCCGCGAAGCGGGGCTCCGTCGACGCGCAAAAAAAAAAATCAAATACCTACGTCCTAAGTATTTTATGATTCCTATACAATTTTCACTTTGGATCAAAAATTTTCTAAGTCCTTACTTTGCGCCCCCTTTGCTTTAGGCGGACCAAACCATATAATACAGTTATAGTCAGGTAAAGCGTCAACTTATAGGTATCTAGTTATTTGGTAGAGTTAAGAAATTTAAGATATTCAAATAAAGTTTAATTTAAATTGATTAACATTTGTATTTTAGTATATATATTAAAAAATATCCAATTTATTACCTATAAGCTTAGCCATTTCTGGATCTGATATAAAAATAAACGATCTTTGAATATAAAATCTACAAAAACCAAATATTTCCACAAATTTCGAGAACGACAAAACGAATGCTTTGTTAATTATAAAACAGTTCACGTATCACAAATCGGTCGAACCATTCAGTTTTGTTATTTTTTTTAAACTAGATGACGTAATGTCATTTATTTTTCTTTGTCTGTTCTCATTTAAAATGTAGAAAATCGTATACTTTAAAATTGATGGTCTATTATTCATTACAAGTCTATCTATACTAATATTATAAAGCTGAGGAGTTTGTTTATTTGAACGCGCCAATCTCAGGAACTACTGGTCCGACTTGAAAAATTATTTCGGTGTTAGATAGCCCATTTATCGAGGAAGGCCATAAGCTATATTATCAATTATGTCATCACGCTAAGATCAACAGGAGTGGTGGTTGAAACTTCGGGGCGCAGCTAGTTTTCAAATAAATTAGGATGATATAACCAGAAAATATAAAAGTAAAAAAAATCACAATATTTTGAGTAGCCATATTAAAATCTAGTCAAAAATTTTTCGATGATGATGTGAATCCAAAAATAACTTTGCGAATAGATTCTTAACTTTAATTTTAAGTTATTTATTGCAACAATAATAGTTTAAATTTCAATATTGACAGCTTACTTAGTTATCGGTTACGTAAAATAGATCAATATTGACAAATTATATTTGATGTCTGTTTAGTGATCATTTATAGTTTTATTTCTATTTTATGTGAAGAACATAGATAATTGTACTTATTTTTTTTTTGTATGCCATCAGTTATCAATAATAATGTTTGGGGGATATTTTTTATACCTATTACGTGCTATTATCTACTATTATTTAATATCGGATGAACTTATTAAAATTAGAATTCGCTTAGATGCAAAAAATTTAATGAAGTAAACAGTTAACAAATTTTATGATTTTAATGTTATTTTAGAACATTACCATTCTTATTACGCACAACCGCACACTCGGATAAGTTCGGAACAAAGCAGCCAAATCCATTTAAAGAATTATGTAAATAGAAAACCGTTTAAGGAGTTAGAATAATCAAAACAAAGAACATTAAATCTCTTTTCTGAGTGTAATTAAAACTCATTATGTCACCCCGATATGGTGGAGTCGTCAAGAAAATTTATACTCGACATTTGTCCTATGACCAATTTTGACAACTATAAAAGCAACTATTGTAGCACTCTATCCCGTTGACATAAAGCTCATTTTCGTGTACGTGAAAAAAATAGGCGTCAAAAGAATTTTGGAAGCGTAACAGATGTAGAACATAGCGTTAAGACCAGATAAGCAAGACCCGTCAACTCCTTTGTGTTGCTTCAAATTTGTCTAATTTCCTTGAACGGTGGGGTTCATGGGAGGTCAAGTTGTTTTGGGCGTATGTGATTTATTCTTTCTTTGTTTGAAAAAGAACGCCGTATAAAATGTTGACTTTTTTAATTCGGTCACTTCGTTTGACGATGAATTATCGTTCGTTCTACGCTGGTTCGTTGAAGGCAATAAATGGTTAATTTTTATAACCATTTAAAGCGTGAACTTGTATTTATGTTGGAGATAATAAAATACTTAAATACTTACAGTTTTCGTGATGACTTGTAGCAATACTTTAAAAACTTTTGTTAGTAAAATCTTATCACACTTTTTAGAAATGTTTGCTTAAATATAACGAAATTTAGGCTTAATTCAAATAGTAGGTAGTTAGGAAAAGTTTGCCAGAAATGTTGGGTGGATTGGAAATATAAGTATTCTTTTACCCGTCATTTATGGATTATATTTACGGATTTCTCTTAATCGTTATGATAAAAGCTTAATTAAAGTAAGCTTATAAATGGTTGAAATATATTTATGTTTCATATTAGATTACCTATACAATTATCTAAAAAAAAATCAAAATCAAGCAAAAATTGTCAATAGTAATTTAAATATGAACTTGAATAAACTTAGGTATAGGTACCTCCTTACCTATTACCCTCTTACTCATGAGTTTTTTTATGTAAGTACATAATTGTATAATTTTACTGATATAATTAATGTAAGTATATGTAAATATTTCGTATCACTCATGCAAGACATAGTTAAAAAAATTAAAATAGGTAGGTACCTACATAGTTTCGCTACAATTCAATCTGATCAACTGCGAGCAGCATTCATAGTAACTTATAGAAGTATACAAGTACAAGTACCTGAAGTATTTTATTATCTGTGATACAAGTTTCACGAAAAATTTTCTAAGTTAGAAGCAGTTAGAAGTACATTAGAATAACAATTCGCAGAAAAGTAGTACGAAACTTCTTCGCTGAAGTCCTAGAAGCCCTAATGAATGGACGTATCTACAATATATTCCAATTATATATTATTTCTTGAGCTTTGAACTTTACTTTTTAGAATACATATATTCTACTGATTTATTATGTAAATAAAGACACTTTTACAGCTAAACAGCTGGACAGATTAAGGTGAAATTTTACATGCAGATAAATGATGCTCCTTGGTTCTAGAAAGAACTTGTTCTTTTAAACACTAAGGATATTAAATTATTGAATTTAAATTTCTACGAGAAATTTGTTTTGCGAGAAAATGTGAAGCTGAAGTGACCGCAAGCAAAGCCACGGGCGGAAATTTATTAATAATCAAGTCTACTGAAACCTACATAAATCTCTAACATAGAGAAAAGCTCTATCAATAATTATAAGTTGACTTACGTTTTAAATGAAAGCAAATCATTTTTTATCACTACATAGTATAAAACAAAGTCGCTTTCCCTGTCCCTATGTCCCTATGTATGCTTAAATCTTTAAAACTACGCAACGGATTTTAATGCGGTTTTTTTTTAATAGATAGAGCTGTGAGATAGAGTGATTCAAGAGGATGGTTTTAGTATGTAATTTATTAGGTTTTGGACAAAGCGGGCGAAGCCGCGGGCGGTAAGCTAGTTACTAATAATTTCTTAAAACAATTTCATATGAACTACATTTATTCAAAAGCTCCACAGAATGGTAAGCAGCTTTATATGCGTAGAATATCTACTTATATGTTCGGTTTTAAGCACTCACTTCAAAATCTAGTAACTGATTATAGAAATTATTACTTCAACTAACAGTACTCCATACACATTGCAGTAAAATAATAATTATTACTTACTTATAATATTACAAGCCACGACCTAAAATTCAAAACATACATGACCAGCCAACTGTGCCTTACTTATTTAGTCTGTTATTATTCCATACAGATAACACTTCATTTGTGCAATGAAAGACTTCATTCATTATCAACAACCCATTCTTTAAGATCCTCCTTACTCGTACGTCACAGATAATTATCGAGTACAACCTTATTTCCTGGCACTAAGGTCGATATTTCATTAAAAACATTCCTACTCACATGCAGGAAATCTTTGCCCCATTGATGTTATAAGTACATATACTTTATTCCGTTGCAATAAGATTTCTTTTTCCTTATCCAATTAAAAAGACTGGTAAAGGGCTAGCTGGCAGGCAACAAAGCACTACATGGATAAATTATGTAATCTGTATTACGTGGTGATATGGTGTGTTTTTCTTTAAACATTTGTAAGCGCGGCAAAGAAGCGTTTGAAAAGAGAACACGTGCGAGCGGCCCAGTTGCGTTCGGAAACGTATGCAAATCCCTTTGTTGTCTGAGAGTTGCGTCAGTATCCTAACGGGACTGGGTTATAGAACGTGCCTGTTTTGAAAAAAGAACGTTCTTTGGAGGCTAATTCTATTTGAAAAGGATTATCATGAAAATGGAAGACGCCATTAGGTATCTCAATATAAAGTAGGTAATCGAATTGTAACGCATGATGAATATAAGATTGGTTCTAGGTACTAACTAACATTTTAAAATGTCATTGAAATTAAATTGAAAGATCTTTTAAGAAGAAAAATATTGTAAGTAACTGTTTTAATTATCTGATTTTATGTATCCCAAAGGCTAATTTTATACCTTCTGTTTACTAAAATGCCTTAAAATATTTAATAGCTTATATATTTAATTAGTTCATTAACCCAATTAAAATTTTCGTGTCATAAATTACCTGTTACCAATTCCATAATTAAATAAAACTCGGTCAAATAGTTAATTATATAATAAGCCATAGACAACCGTTGTGTATCATTTCGTTGTCATGGCAACAACGACAGTCAACAATTAACATTTAAATTGAAATACTTCTTCCCCAAGGTCTTCAAACAACTGAATCAGTGTAGTTACATATTATGTGGTAATATTGACAAGAAAAATAAGGCTGCTGCTGTATACACGACAGACGCGTGCGATTATTTTGTCGCATGTCGCAAGAAAGTTGCCAAATTGGATAATAATGCGATATAACAACTTTGTAAGTAGAATTATAAATTAAATTAAATTGAGTAGCTTATATTTTGTCAAGCTGATAATAGAAACTTTACATTTATTTGCACATTGTTTAAAAACAACGACTACAGTATATAAAGCAAAATATCGATAAAAGCTAGTATCTCGCACAAAAAGTTTGATGACATGTGACATCTATCAAGCCTCACTCGCCTGATGGATTATAGCAAACCCACAGAGACCCTTGTCCTGCAGTGGTTTATAATATAAATATGTATAACACAAAAGCACAAAAAGTATAAACCAATCTTGTATAGAAAAAGATAAAACAAAAGAGCTTTAATTAATTACACAGCCCAAATATACACAACTTGGCAAAGAATTGTAATTATTTGAAAATATTACCAAAAATCATATTTTGTATATTCATAGAAATTTCCTAAGGAAATTACGGATAGTTGCCAGTATATAATCTGCCTTATATTCTCACTAAAATATCGTAAAATAACATTAGATTTAGATGTTTAATCATGGCATTGTCTGCGCAAATCTTATTTTTCCACAATTGAGGATAATAACTTTAAAATATGTAATATGTAAGAGTTTAAAAAACCATTTTTGAAAGAAAGAAAGAAAGAACATAAATTTATTGCAAAAAACACAGCCAACAATTTTTTTTTTTACCATTTTTCGTTTACGTTTGGAAATTTACGTTATTTGTTTAAAAACCTAATACGGAAGGATAAATGAAGATAATATTAAAGGAAAAATGCACCTACAAATGTATGGAATATGGATATTCCAATAGTAAAAATATGCAAGTAATAATTAATAACTTTTAAATAACTACAATCGCGCCCTCAAAAAAAACACAACTCTTCTGTATAATATTAGTTAAGTATTACGATACGAACATAGCTATGTACTTTAAAAATAAACATTCGGGCGAGGAATATTTCAAGCGTTTTTCTTTGCTGAGCCACGTCCACACCGACCGAGCTGCTTCGCGCAGCAATTGCTTCGCGACGCTGCTCGCTCTGTGTGGACTTGCCTAAAGTCAAATGACCCAAGTCCTGATACCTTAGTGTTTGTCCAATACCAACAGAATTAGGGGCCGTCGTACGTCGTCGTAACACTAGATTTACAGCCTGGATTAACTTCCATCCGATAGAGATAAAAAGGTGATGTAATGTGTAATCTAGTAGGTAGTAGTTTACAAAATAGGTCTTTAGTTTAAAGCTTATAGTGTCACTTGATGAGTTAAATCCCTTGTACCGACAATCCAAAATGGAATATTTTTATCGGAACTTAATTATATTTATAACGATATATTTTTTATCGACGATAATGGATAAATGCTTTTTATTTTTCAGTTTTTGAAATAATGCGACTGAATGAACGAGATATTTTGGGGTTTCTTTAGTGGACTGCCGCACGTATTATAGGTTTTTTGTGGGAGGGGAGGGGGGAGGAGGAGGGGGGACCCTCCCCCCAAAAGGGGAAAGTTAGGAAACCAATAGTTTTGGAGAAAAATCAATTTTCCTATTCTAACCTCAAAATGTATGGAATTGGTGTGTTTTCCGACAAAATCGCTACCGCTTCTCGTAATCTCGCACACAGGCAATATTTTTAAATATAAGGTGGGTGGACCATGGAAGGCCATGCTCCTTCGAAGGCCAATTATTAAAATTTCGTAGTTATTGCCATATGAGGACAAATTCCTTCTATTTACACAAACACCCATCGAACTAGAAATCACAGACGCGGCGGCGAATCGCTCGCGCAGTGGCGCCACTATTTTGGCAGTACGGTCCCTCGCTTCATTGATATCGGAAATCGGCGGCGTTAAAATAAGATGGGTGTACCATAGAAGGCCACTCTAACAAATAAATAGTTATTATTCGTTTATTTACTGGAAAAATGAAACTAACAAATATTTAAGTAATACTTTGTTTTATTACGTAACATATAAACCACTTCTTTTTATTGTAGATTTAATCGCTATTTATTAACTTTTAGTGTTAAATGACTGATTTATTATAATGGCCTTCTAAGGAGCCTTGTTTCTAGCAAGGCCATTTGGAAGAGTTCTATGAAACTTAAGTTCAATCAATATTGATCAAATCTGAAATTTAAAAAAGTGGTTTATATGTTACGTAATAAAACAAAGTATTACTTAAATATTTGTTAATTTCATTTATCCAGTAAATAAACGAATAATAACTGTTTAATTGTTAGAGTGGCCTTCCATGGTACACCCACCTTATTGCCGTATTATTAATTTATTTATAACAATTCATAAATAACATTACATGAAAATGTATATTGATAGCCAAAAATTTAAGTTTGTATTTACCACGTATTTACGACATGCCACAGATAATAAATGTAATATGACGCGATTCACGATTGTAGATAATAAACATAATAATTATAAAGTGATTTTTAAAATGAATGTGTCAAAAATCATTTTAACTAAGCATTAGACGATAATAACAAAAATTTTACGATACATTAATAAAATACAAACAAGTTGTGTAAACCTACGTAGTTTTTTTTTATTTGAGTGGGAATCGCCCTAAAGTCGCTTCTGGCACTCGCCGGCCGCTGCCGCGGCACGCTCGCTTCGCTCGCTCGGCTCGTGCGGCAGTTCAAGAGTTAACCTAACACCACAGAATACATAATAGTAGCTAAACGCTACAGAACGGACACTCTCCGCCTCCCGCCAAAATTAAACACTTACCTCACCCCGCACGATCAGCCTAAAAATGGTCCGTATTTTTCTGCAAGGACGATACGCAACGAAGATTGACAACATTAATCAAATTGACTTAAAGTAATTTTATTATTTTCGATTTGTGATTATCGTTTTTCGTAGAAAATGGTTAGATATTGTGCTGTTTGCGGATGTATTTCATCAGAAAAACGCGAATTTTTTTTTTTCGCTAGTCACAAATGTGCCAACCATAAAGCGTTAACACACACATTTGCAGTCTCTACAGTGTGACTGTCAAAACGATAATTTTGTATGGAGTGTCCGGGGTGTGCTAACACGCTCGTCGCTTCGCTCCTCGCTACCTATTTGGATAGTAAAAATAAAAGTTTAATAGTTTTTTAACCTACGTAGATTTTTTTTTTGTTTGAGTGGGAATCGCCCTAAAGTCGCTTCTGGCACTCGCCGGCCGCTGCGTAAAGTCACTGTACAGTGAAATGGAATGTCTTGGTCCGCTTTTTTTGCACAACAAAACGGATAAATGCGCTTTTTTCGCACAAAAAACTATTAACTTTAAAAATTAATAACTAAAAAACTACAAGTTTCCTAACGATAATATTTTGGAATTACAATCTTACATTACCTAGCTAACTAACAATATAAATATTTCCAACAAATTCGTGCGGCAGTTCACTAAAGCCAACCCGATATTTTTAACGATTCATTATAATTTATAATCTTTTTCGTAAAATCATTTCAATTTATAGAAAAATAAACAGATTATTATAATACTTACAATATTGTTAATTCGCTACGCCCTTCCATTTAATCTGTAAATGAAAAATATACCTAATTTAGTATTTCACACTTATAATTTAAATGCCTCTTAAAAATAATAATAAAATAAAAAATAGGCCATAAACTAAAACACAAAAACACAAGTACATAAATTCCAAATTCGTTGAATTTTTTTTTCGACAAATTAATTGCCATCTGTCATTTAAAATCACAGACTATAAAACAGAGTACAAAAGTATAAAATACATATTTATAGTCTGTTTAATTTAATACGTATATTCATTCGTAATTAAGTATCAAACATACAAATACGATTTACAAAATGATTATTTCCTACAAAAAACAATCAACATGGAGTCATGAATCTAACTCTAATTAGTTAGTACTTAGCCAAGATGCACAAATTGTCTTTAATTCAATACTAATGGTTATTCTAGGACTAGTTGACGTAATGCATCAGATATGTACACTTTTAACTACTTCTTTGTGACAGAAGATAATATTTTATAGACTGGCAAGTGGCAACATTTGATTTCTTTTTTAAAAAAAGCGATACGTCAAATTTTGACGTCTATGGAAATATAGTCTAGTTTAACCGCGGTAATTTCTTTTTTTTATATTATACGATTTCTTTCAGTTTTATTTTTTTACATAAAATCGTGTGGGTGAATAATAAGTTACTCCGTAGACAGAGAAACCAATAGACAAATTGATATCTTATGTCGCATTCACACAAGAAAAAGAGCAACTTATGCCGGTGTTGTGTAAAGAAATGAGAGAGAACGATAAAATTTTTTGTTTCACGCAGCGTGCCACTTTTTTCAAGAATAGCAACCTACTTTGATAAACAAAGTTTGACAGCTAGCTATCGTCTTCCATAAAAATATAGTTTTTACATGTTCTAAGTTACATAATTCATGGTATGTTTGGTTTTTAATGATTTAGACTTACTGTTAATACCTTATAAAATAATACCATGGTGCGGTGTAGCGTTAAAGGGTGTAAAAGTGATAGTGGAACGAAAATGCCTGGATTGTCTTTTCACTCGTAAGTATACAACTATTTATCAGTTTATAGGCCTTCATGATATTTCAGCGTGTTAATATATTGTGTATCACGTGCTGTTGACTTGAATACATTGTTTAAAAACCACAAAAATAACAATTATAAATTTTAACCTAAAAAATTTAGTGTTGCCAACTTTTCTACAAATTGTTACCCACTATTATGGGAAATAATAATATATATTCTGCAGTGTGTATTTAATTAAATATAGAATCTGAAATATTCAATGGCTTGTTCCAGTTTTCCTGAACCGGATAATTTACGACAAATTTGGATTGTAGCTACAGGATGAACAGATTGGAAACCAAAACCGAAGGTTAGGAAGTATTACAATCACCACCACCGCGACGCTGCCCCGCCGAAGACAATGGACACTCTTGGTTCCAACATTGAACCGGAGGGACGTAGTTAATTAAGTTAGAGATAATTTAAATGTAATTTTTTTATTACAATAAATTATTATTAAGTAAATTTCGTTTTTTTTTTGCGCCTTCGCGGGTCGGTCAATATAATTAACGTGTGTATCTGTTAATACTTACGAAAATAAACATTCTTTTATTTTTTTTATTTTATTTTATAAAAAATAATAAACAATCGAGTTTTCATCTACATTATCATTACATACACATTTTCATATGGGATTATGATAATGATATATATATACATATTATATAATATATAGGTATGTGTATATACATAATATGTATTACCCATCTAAAAGTAATATGTTTATTATATACTAGCTGCGCTCCGCGGTTTCACCCGCGTGGCTCCACTCCTGTTGGTCTAAGTGTTATGGTACAATATAGCCTACTATAGCCTTCCTCGATCAATGGGCTATCTAACACTGAAAGAATTTTTCAAATCGGAATCAAAGTAGTTCCTGCGAATATCCCTTCCCTCCTCACCTTCACCCCGTCCCGCACTACGCCTCCTCATTGTATTAAACAGTATACCTACTATTTTCTGTAAATTGACACTTTTAAAAATTCGTTATCTCTTTTGAATGGAATATCGCGGACTTTCTTGTAGATATTGGTCCATTCTATAATACCGTAGAACATTTATTTGTTCTATTTTCAATAGATTCCGCAGCGCATGCGATGATAGAATTTTTATTAAGGATACATTATTGCATTTTTGGTAAGGATCTCTAATTTTTTTGAAAATGCAATATAGCCTATGTTGCTCAGTGAAGATGCAGCTTTCTAATGGTGAAAGAATTTTTGAAATCGGTCCAGTAGTTTATGCGTGAAAACCATACATACATACATACATAATTACAAACATTTCCTCTTTATAATATTAGTATAAACATGTAAGTATGTAATGTGGATATCTCATTATTATCCACTTATGTTATGTGAATAATATTGAGAGATTTGTATCTTACAAATTGCGGGGTAAATTTTCCCTCACACGGTAACCCTAAATATTGTGACGTATTCTTTTTTATCTCTTTCTGCGACACGCATTGCCGGTGTCTATTGGATTCTCTGTCTACGAGTTACTCCCTAAGATAACAAGCATAATGTCGATTTTTATAATATGAAGACGGTATTTCGGAAATATTATATGTAAGTAATTCATAAATTAACTGGATACCATACAGAGTTCATTACATTGCTCCAAATTATTTTAAATTAATTTCAAATTAAGCTACCTATTATGTTTGAACATTAATTTTATAACAGAGAAATTATTTAAGCTAAAATAATAATATTATGAAGAGGATTGTCAAACGATTCCTTTTAACTGCCCATAAACATTAAGAATAAACATCTTATGACTGTTCTAAATATGTTAAGTATTTCTCCGATTGTTTATACTTTGAATTGTTGTGCTGCCCGTAGTCTAGTTTTTTAGATCTGTGCTATAACGATTTCAGAACACAAATTATATTCTGTTTAAATTCCATATTTTATAATTCATTTGAATCACGATAAGTTCATACAACATCTACCTGCTTACATCAATCATAACATACGATTTTTTTTCACTATTTAAGCTTCAAAACTACTTTTTTTGTAATGAACAGATTTGATTAAAAACAACTCAAATATAAGCTATATTCGTCTTTTTCTTGGTTCAACCCGGACGAAGCCGGGAAGATCAGCTGGTCTTATATTCCTCAATAATTCAATAGGATCAATTGTCAATACGTTTAAAAGTGTGAAAAAATTATTGTACTATTGCAACTTTCCATGCATAAAAATCACAATGCTAAACAAACACTAGGTACAATAAAACTATAATTTAACTATTACTCACACACCACGTAATACAATGAGTAATGTATCTTACGCAATATATTTATAATGTTTTATAATAATATTATTTACGGCAACATCAGTCGATATAATATCTAATAATAAATAATCTTCATAGGAACATGTGTTAACTGACCATACATTGATGTATCAGTTAAAGTTATTTTATATCTATATTATAATATTATAAAGCTGAAGAGTTTGTTTGTTTGTTTGTTTGTTTGAACGCGCTAATCTCAAAAACTACTGGTCCGATTTGAAAAATTCTTTCGGTGTTAGATAGCCCATTTATCGAGGAAGGTTATAGGCTATGTATCATCACGCTAAGACCAACAGGAATGGAGCAATGCGGGTGAAACCGCGGGGAACAGCTAGTAAATAATATAGAAACAATGAAGAACAAGAAAACTTTTAATCCATTTAAAATTTTAATTCGTAGTCAATTTACGTGGAGCTTGAACAATTCTAGGGATAGTAAAGGAAAGATAGAGAAAAATACAGAATCTTATGTTACTTTCGTTTCTTTTTCTTGTTCTTATGCCAAGACCAAAGCAATGTTTTACATTTCCTAATTTTCCTTGTGTCTACCACAGTTATATGTACCTATTTACTCTGTATCTTTGGTTCAGTGTCACGCTACGGTAAGTCATCAATATGCTGACTGCGCCTTAAGGCCTTAATAGGGGCTAGCGACCTTGCTAGGTGATTTACAAGGCGGGATCGGGGGACCGGCGCGAATCTACCGTAGTAAAAGTACGTATAAAAATTATTAAAAAGATATTTGGATATGGAATCAAAATTTAAAACAACCATGCCCTGTGTTTCAATTTCATAAACACACTGTAAAAACACTACAATAATTGACGTTATATTGACTTAGCGTTTTGGTTTAAAGTCAAAAAATCGACCTCAGTTCATGATTTTTTTCCAAAAAACCTGATTGTAAAATAAACAAATTAAAACAACCATGCCCTTTATCATATTCGAAACTTTAATATACATTTTTTTTAGATATGTACATTAAGAATCTAAGAAGAAAAACGGTTATAACTAGAGTTAATTTTCGGTATTAAAAGGGAATTCTACCCGATTCAGGCCTTAAGCTGTTTCACTTATCCTATACCAAAGACTATAACTACCTACTAACATACGGTTCAATGCAACTAGCCAGAAGCATACGATCGAATCCCTCTTTCTCTCTCTCTGTATAGTTAATATTATAGTTATAGTTTATGTAAATGCAAAAATCCTTTTATAATAATTATAATTTATTATGAAAGCGGAATTGTGTATAAACTTTGTATAACCAAAACATTATTAAAATTGCGTATGAGTTCAAAAACGCTTAAAATAATAAAAATAGGTACTCTAAACTTTTTTAATTTCCATTAAATTACGTAAATATGTTCAACAGAATAACAATGCTTAATTCCTAGCTCGAAGCGGCCTAATTATTTGAACAAACAGCGCTCTTTTAACAATAAGTGGATAATTAATAATTTAATGAGATAAACTGCGCCTTAAGTGCGACAGAGAGGGCTGTATCTATCTCTTTCGCACGAACAGCTGGGTTGGCAGTTCATTAATGATTTTACGCCAGTTTATATAAGTTACTGAAATTATTATGAGCGTAATCCTAACCTGGTATTATACTTTAATCTTAATTGTATTGTGGGTATAATTTAAGAGAATAATGTAGACGTTTAAACCAAGTTATGACGTTTAAAGATTTCACTGTAGTTCGATGCATAGAACAGAGGGTAGACGGATAATTTCTTATTTTCGTAAATAGTATTTATGAAAATAAGAAATTATCCATCTACCCTCTAGTACTATAAATATAAACATTTAAAAAACTCCGATGTCTTATTCATGTTCCATTTATTATAGATGTAGTTACTTGGTTTAAAAGACAAAGGAAGAGTGAGTGTGGGATTGAAATTAAGCTATGCATGTTGTAAAGCTTAATTTCGCTTCGAACAGTTCGCTTCATTACTTACATTAAAAAGTACAATAAAAAACATCAGAACATTTCACTCCATATTTTTATAGATACAAAAGATGTATTCTTAACCAAATTATTAATACCTAATGTAAAAAGGATCATATTATTATAGTAAAGGATTAACTAATACATAAAAACAAAATGGCCGCCCGATACGCGTGAAATGTCATTGACTGATGTCTATGGCCGTCATTAATTGTTAACTTTCAACTGTCACGCATCCCTTTTTGTGCGTTTAATTTAGAATAATACTAGCTTTCCGCCCGCGGCTTCACCCGCGTTTTGAAAGAAAAACCCGCATAGTTCCCGTTCCCGTGGGATTTCCGGGATGAAACCTATCCTATGTGTTAATCCAAGTTACCCTCTATATGTGTACTAAATTTCATTATAATCGGTTCAGTAGTATTTACGTGAAAGAGTAACAAACACACACACACACATCCTCACAAACTTTCGCATTTATAATATTAGTAGGATTATGTACTATGCTGAAAATATAATAGATTATTTTATACATACGTATTAAGGCTATCACAGTTTTTAATTCGAATACTCTTCTTCACTTTAAAGTTTAAACCCAAGCACACCCCGGACACTCCATACAAAATTATCGTTTTGACAGTCACACTGTAGAGACTGCAAATGTGTGTGTTAACGCTTTATGGTTGGCACATTTGTGACTAGCGTAAAAAAAAATTCGCGTTTTTCTGATGAAATACATCCGTAAACAGCACAATATCTAACCATTTTCTACGAAAAACGATAATCACAAATCCAAAATAATAAAATTACTTTAAGTCAATTTGATTAATGTTGTCAATCTTCGTTGCGTATCGTCCTTGTAGAAAAATGTGGACCATTTTTAGACTGATCGTGCGGGGTGAGGTAAGTGTTTAATTTTGGCGGGAGGCGGAGAGTGTCCGTTCTGTAGCGTTTAGCTACTATCTGGGGGCACGGTAGTGCCCCCGCCAAGACGAGCCAAGCGAAAGCGAAGCGCACGGGCACTACCTACCTTTTCTCGAAGCGCTTCGACGTTTTTTTGAACCCTCATAACTTGGGTTTGGATTATGCTAGATCAACAAAATTTTCGGGATATATTTTCAATAGCGGACTTATTGAACATATTAAGTTTTAATTACATTAGCTTTTATACTTCAGATTTTATTTATATCTAAAAAACGCTAATTTCGTCACTGACTCACTGATGATCATCAAAATTCTTAAGGTATTTCCTAATGTCCTAGAAAGCTGAAATTTTGTATGTAAGCTAGTATTAGCACACAAACAACAAAAAAATTATAAAACTTGTAACTTTCATCCCCCAACCCCTTAAACTAGGGGATGGGAGTTTGTATGAGACCTGTAATTTTAAATTAAATTTTGATGACGCTAGAGGTCTAGTCTAATAATCTAAAACTTGGTTCCCCTAGATATATATATGTATAGGTACTCCTTGTTAAAAAAAAATTTAAAAATTTAATCGACATATATTGAGACATATACTTCAGATCAGATCATAATATAAATATGAATGAATAGAAGTGTTGCGAACGTCTCCTGCCTCTTACGTCCACACAGTAGCTAAAAATAAAAAAAAATTGTCCTTGACAAGAGAGTGGGCTATAAAAAAAGGCGTCTCTGATGTGCAAGAAATACACCCCAAAAAAAGAAGAAAAAAATAAAAAAAAAATTTGTTACAAACAACTTACAAAAAGAAATGAAATCCCACCAAAAACATTTTCATGTAAAATGTTGCCAAGACGAGCCCATATGACTCGCACTGTCAAAAAGTTATCAGATCTCATGTAGAGCCAAGCATCTAACACTACACGCCCTAACTCTACAAGGCCTAACTTCACAAACTCTACACCTTCGTCAAAATATGTGGCTTGGCCGTTCGTTACTACAAGAACTATTGTATAACACAAAAGTAATGAACAGTGAATTAATTTTTCACCTTACGCCGATGTGAATGTAGCGAAATGGCCACGCCACATATTTTGACTAAGGTGTAGAGTTTGTGAAGTTAGGCCTTGTAGAGTTAGGGCGTGTAGTGTTAGAAGCTTGGCTATACATGAGATCTGATAACTTTTTGACAGTGCGAGTCATATGGGCTCGTCTTGGCAACATTTTACATGAAAATGTTTTTGGTGGGATTATGTATTCTGTGACCCAAGTAAATTATAGTTGTGTTCGTTTTTGATAAAAAAACTTAAATATTAGATTTTTTATCCAAATATAGGAATTACCGGCCACTTAATTATATTCCATAATAGTGATATTTAAAAAAAAAAGAAATGCTTGAATACCAACTGTTAATGTTGAAGTCAAAATTTATTCGTTGAAAAATAAGAATGTTTGAAGAAAACCAAAAATTAAGATCCTATTAAAACAGGATTACAATTTACATTATGCAGATTATGAGATCTCTGAGTGTTGTTCTGTAAGAAATAAAACTAGCGAACTTTACATAATTGTCTTCCACTGTTATATCCATAACTAGCTATGCCCCGCGGTTTTACCCGTATTGTCCTATTGGTCTCGTCTTAGCCTTCCTCGATAAATCGGCTATCTAAAAGTGTAAGAATTTTTCAAAACGTACTCGTGGTTCCTGAGATAAGCGCGTTCAAACAAACAAACTCTTCAGCTTTATAATATTTAGATAATAACTTAAAAAGTCCTAGTATAAGAATAAAATCGTGTGCTACAAAAATATGACAGAATCAACATATTATTATCAATTCAACTACATTATTATGAAAGTAAGTTTTATCATCTGTCTAAAAGATAAATTATAACGTGATTTGCTTACAAACTACCAAACTTAATTTCAGACATTACAATAAAAGAAACGAGAAAATTCAAATTAATATTATTATTTATGTACCAAATGTAAATTTAATTAGCCGTGGCGTAAAACAAATGGCTGCCATTCGCTCCACTTGGGAATAATATATTGTTTTCGCTACGTTTTATTATTATTCCGTTACATGGGTTGTGATGGACATTTCGACGTTCACTTTGAATATTGCAAAAGGTAGTTAATGGTTCAGTAGTGATAGGCATACAAAGAGATTCAGGTTCGCCTACCAAAAAAATGTAATTTAAAAAAGACATAAAAAAATTATCTGTAATAATGGTAATAATGTCAACAGATAATAAATTCTCTGCCTATATGTTAAATTTACATATAAAGTATCACAATTACAATGTTCGAATATCTATTCCAAAAAAATGGTTAAAATATATAAATACCCTTCTAAATTGTAATCTTCTAATTAAAAATACTTTCACACTAATTATACTATAAATGCTATTTAAGTCACAGACAAAAAATATCAACCATACTAACTAACCTATGTAGGTAAATGTAATAATTACCACAATATACAGATACATACAGTAAGGAAACTTCATACAAAACGTTCGAAATGGCACACGCACACAAGCAAGCGTGTTTACGAGAATCATAAGGGTATTCAGGGGGATCGATAGTAGCGGGTGACACATCCACAGATTTTGAATGACAAAGATACATAGTATAGAAAAGTGATGTCAATGACTTCACGTTAAGAACGCGAATAAAGTCAAATCACCAATCAACTTGTAGTTGATACGTGTAATATTCAAGACCAAATATAAAAAATAAAATATATGTAAAACTTGATGATATTTTGGATTATATTGTCAGATCAAAAACATAAAATATTGAAATTGACTCGATAGAAAAAATTCACGAAGTTACCTCTAAATTTCACACTTTTACGTTTTTTACTTGACATGGTAATGCCTATTATGTTATTTTTTTCATAAACAATTATATTGAAACATTTGTGAGAACTTTGTAGGACCACTTTTTTGTAATTACTTTTAGTTTTGGTTTAATCACGATAAAACACTTTTGGCGCTTACTATATTTTTAATTACGCAAGAAATCATCTTGCATCGCACGTTCTAGGAGCTTCAAACATAATTCTATTTCATACATCAGACGCTATCGCTCCGTTGAGACGAGTAGACCATGCTCAAATTGCTGTGCCGCGCGCCGATTTTTTAATAATATTGTTTTAATATTGTTTTTTTGAAAATGGTAAACAACAAAAGAACATTGAAACTTCTGAAACGAGAACTAAAAGAGATTCATATTTAAATGATATCTAACTAATTTTCGAAGATAAGTTAATATACTTAGTATTGTAATCATATTAATAAATAATTATTATTTATAATAAATAATTATTATTTATAATAAATAATAATTATTATTATTTATTAATATGTATTAATAAAAAATACGACTTGATTCATTTCAGAAACTTTATGCAGGTGAGTTTAGATATCTATTATTTTCGTAAATTCGTTTCCGCGGGCTTGACGCGACGATCTTAGGTTTACATAGGTACCTAGTTATCTTATATATAAAATTCTCGTGTCACAATGTTAGTCTGCATACTCCTCCGAAACGGGTGGACCGATTCTCATGAAATTTTCTGTGCATATCGGGTAAGTCTGAGAATCGGCCAACATCTATTTTTCATATGTACCACGGGCGAAGCCGGGGCGGACCGCTAGTATGGATATAAATATTTCATTCATAGTTTTACATCAATAAAATCAAGAAAGATTTATAGTATATATTTTATGAATTATAATATTATTAGCTAAAGCTAAGACATACCTACATACAAACATACAAAAATTCGAAAAGCTATATTTATTATTTATGTACTTATAGATATTATGTAATATTATTATGTAATACAGATTTTGAATATATTATATATTATATAGGTATATACTATTCACAACCTGTTTACGTTTTTTACTGGAACAACCATAGGAATCTACAAATAGGTAGTAATTAATCTACCTACCTATTTGTAGATAAATATGATAATATGTTTCCGCGGGCTGAGTAGGTATTGACGCTACGATCTTAGGTATACATATATGGATATAAATATTTCATTCATAGTTTTACATCTATAAAATCAAGAAAGATTTATAGTATATTTTTTATGAATTATAATATTATTAGCTAATGCTAAGACATACATACAAACATACAAAAATTCGAAAAGCTATATTTATGTACTTATAGATAATCTATAATATGTAATATTATTATGTAATACAGATTGTGAATATATTATATAGGTATATACTAAAAAACATGCCTAGCCTAGATATTACTTTGAGTTGTCCGTATGGTGGAGGTAAGTCCCACGAAAATCGTTATTTGACGACTTTTTACAAATGGGTCTCACACAGTCACACTATCCATACCTACTAAATTAGCTTAGCTTACAAAAAAAATTAGCTGGTAAATTAGCTTGGAGAAATTTTTGCGTTTGTAGTAGTGTATGGTCAGCAAATAAAAAAAACAACATTTTATTTTTAGTTTTTATTATAATATATAATATATGGGATTTTAAATCTAATATCTAATATCTAATATTCTAATATTCTAATATCTGATCTGATAATATTATAAAGGCGAAAGTTTGTATGGATGTATGGATGTTTGTTACTCTTTCACGTAAAAA
>CAJQZM010039362.1:10669-24859 GCA_907164665.1 Colias nastes | reverse complement strand
AAAACACTAATACGATCATTTATGGATACTGTCGTCATGCCTATTGTGAAGTCGTAAGTATAAGTAATTTACTGTAACGTGTAAATTGTAGGAATTAATACAATAAAATAAATATTTTATGCTTTATACTAATTTTATTTTTATAAGTATGCAGCATGCACAATGAGGTGCAATAACACCAAAAGAAAAGTGACTCGGTAAATAAACCCATCTCTGAATGGGAATAATAGCCACTTTTCTTGCGCATAGAGCGTTTGTCACGCACACATTTCTGTCGATTTACGTGCTAAATCTTAGACACTAGACAAGAACATTTGCGCCTCGTCTTGTATTCTTTGCAATTTCTTCACAGCAGTGGTGGAAATGCTGGTTAAAGTCCCCAATCTTGTAATATTGCTGTGGAGTTTCTGCATTAAAAAGTGACGTGTCTTTATAGACTTCGAATCTGCTGGCGAAGAATTGACCAGTCGCCTGTGATAGAATGCCAGTTTGTTTAAGGATTTCTGGAGTTTCCGAGTTTTGGGCGCCGTTTTATCGGTGTCATCGGCGTCTCGTATGTCATTGTTCCTTGGAATAAAGTTCACAGATTTTTTCTGTGGCTTGGGACTAATCCGGAACACCTTGTCATTCCTTTTCTTATAAAGTGATGTGTTATTGCCACCAACATAGTATTTGCTGACCAGATCTGCGTAGTCATCGCGTGGTAAACTCGAGAATATGCTATGGAAATGTTGTCCAATTTCATCTCGTAAAGTTTTCGATACTGTGTTTTGTCTTAGGTTGGTAAGCCTTCTTTGTAAATCGTAAAGCTTGTTCAAATGCTCCATTCCACCGGCAAGTCCCGCTTGCCCGAGTAATATCATGTTAAGCTTTTTCATCATCTTTTTCATGTTATCCCTGTTGTTGTCCAATTGTGCGGAGCTCACTACTTTCGTTTTCAAAAGTTGCCCGTGACGATTCTGCAGGTACTTTAGCTCTTTAAATAATGTGTTGGGATCGCCAATATTTCTCTTCAAAGATTCAAGAGCTTCTGTGACTTTTTTCAATAAGCTTACCCGCTTTTTAGGCATGTCAACACACAATTGAGGCTGATAAGTTTTATTTTTGTTAATTTCTGTGTGATTTTGATCCAGGTGTTTGCTTCGAGTCCATTCTCGTAGTTCAGCTTGGAAGGCCTCTTGGTCCCCTACGGAACCCATAATACTCAAAAATATATCTGCGTCATTGTCCTCTATAGTGATCTTATTCCTATTTTTAGCTTCACTCAACCAATTTTTACCCTCTTCTGTTTTTAAAGCTTCTCTCATTTCATTTGTAAGATAAATTCGCGCCGAAGTAATAACTGTGCTCGTGTCGGATACTTCGTTGTCCTGAATGATTTGTCCCTTTTCATTATGATTTGAATTATTGATCGGGATAAAGTCGGGAGCAGCCTCTACATTTGTATTTTTATTACTCTCTGCAGTAATGGAACTCTTGTTCGTTTCTATACATTTGCCGGAATCTGCTTGATTTTGGGGGGCATTTTTATTATAAATCAGGGGGCTTTTAGGATTTCTGCCCGCATCACCGGACTCTGTAACACTCGTGAGCCTCTTCTTGTTGACATGTGTTTCATGTACAACGGGAGATTTGGATTGTCGTTTGTTTCGATCCATCCTTGGAGTTGGTGAATCTAGGACGATAGTTGTGTCTGGTTGAAGATTTTTGATCTTGTTTGGGTTAAGGTTTTCGTTGGGTATGTTGGTGTAGATGGGATTGTAGGAGAAGACGTAAGGTGAGTTAATGGGTAGGCCGGAGAAGGGTAGGGTGTTACGACAGGCGTGTACTAAGTGACCGCGACGGGTACAGCCGCTGCAGAAGTGCTGGTAGTGCTTCTTGGTTTGGAAATTTTGTTCCAGTTTCAGAGTCATATCGATCTGTAAAGAAAGTTGTTTTATGGTCATATTGTATGACTTTTTATATTTGTAATGAGAATTTTAATTATCTAGAGTCTAGACAACATTAAATACCATTTCTCTTATCTAAAAAAAAAAAACAATAAAAAATAATGTGTTGAATTATAAATGTTTTGGCCAATTCAGAATTTGGGATGTGAAAAATATTTAAAAAATCGCTAAGACATTGCACTAATTGTTAATTACAAAAATTGGCAAGTAATTTTTTATTTCATTAATTTACACACACAAGAATTACTCATTAAAAATCTATAAACCATACCGTATTATGGTATCGTCTCCACACATCGGGGCAGTGGCTCGCCGGGTGCCCGAACTGGCCGCACTCCTTGCAGTTCATGTTGTGCCAGTTGGAGCAGTTCCGGCACATGTTCGAGTAGATGTGGTTTGGTGAACCGCACTGGAAGTTATCATTTATTTGTGTTTATTTTTGTACTTAGTAAAGGGGTAGTAGCTGACTACTACTGATGATATTATAGAAGGTATAAGGCAATGAACATTTTTTTTATTATATTCAGCTGCAATCAGCCATAGACTATCAGCAGATGAATACATAGATTTTAAGTTATAGCAAAGTATGAAAAAAGATCTTTATACTAATTATAGGGAAAAATAAAAATATATAATTGAAAACTGAACCATATTGATTTTAAATTGACAATATATAATGGGATTTGAAAGTATTAAAAAAATGTAATTATCCTAGACACGAAAGAAAACCCTATGATTTAATTTTGTAGTTACAAAAATTTTTTTTTTCATATAATTTTAATATCCAATATTTTTTATATAAAATACCTATACACGTACATTAACACATATCTTCCTTGGACACCTCGGCTCGTAGTGCCCCTCGGAGCCGCACATGAAGCAAACTGGTGGCTTCCATTTGCAGACGTCATCGCGATGTCCAATACGATTGCAGTAGTTGCACCTGTGGAAAATATTTATTTTATTTTAGAAGAACAATTGTATAATAAAGATAAAATAAATTAATAAGTTTATTTTGCAGATAAGATTATCCCACATAAAAATGGTTTTATGTGGGATAATCGCTGGATTTATTAAGGGCCGGTTACACCACTGTCAGATAGCATATTTAACGCTTGACTGATGTTTATGTTCATACAACTTTTTTCATCAATTCATAGATCAGCTTGATAGAACATAATATTCAGCAGTTATGAAATTCGCCCTTAATTTAATCTACATACATTTAGTCTTTATGCTGTATGTAAGTATAGAACATGTATTATTATATTGAAAACAGGCACATTTTAAATAGAAAGTAAATAATGATCCATCCCGTATACACGCATGAAAATTTCGCATAGGCAATTAAAATCGATAAATTTAACCGAACTTAAAAGTATAAGGGATTTTTTGTCTATAACAAAATATATTTCAAGAAAATACTTACGTCACTTTCCTCTTTGTCATTGATGGCATCTTATCTTTTGGGTCAATCACCCATAGACTCTTATCACCTGAAATTGATTATCATTTGTAATTTAAATAACAATGCAATTTCAATCACCTTGAATATATTTTAGTGCACATAGACTAAGTGGTATTGTAATTTGTGAGCAGATAATGGATCTTTTGTTGTTTGTTAGAATATCTACATATGTATAGTGAAGTTATGCACTCTAGATTCATTTCTTATGGAGAAATAACAAAATTTCAAATATTTTTCAATGTGTTACTTAATCAAATACTGAGCAAAGCTTGTGGTGTGCTTAATTAGACAACTAATAAATATACCTACAAAATAGATATTTCTATTTGAATTCAATTAAAATATAATTACAATATTTTGAAAGTCCCTTGAGTATTTGTTACAAGAGCATTTTATAACTATTTCATTGATAATTTCCTGGAAAAGACCCCTTATAAGCTAATCCTCATGTTATTAGGCTAGACCAATAATAACCAAGCAAGTATGTATCTTGCTTATGATACACAAAACCAGTATGAACAATTTAAGTATTGGTCATACTGGTTTTGGACAGATCTAATCAATAAAAACCACTTACAGAACAAACAATGTTGTTTATTAATTATAAATATCATATCTAGATATTGAACAAGCATTATGATCAAATACATTCTGTATGTCTAGGTCATTAAGGAAGTTCAATCAACTTAATTCGACATTCAGATGCCTCTTAACATGACAATGCATTATGTTCTAATAATATAGTATCATTACTAGATAAGTTAAGCCTTTACATAATGTAGACTGTAGAGTATCATAATAATAATTATATGTGCTTCTATACAATGTGATAACTTTGTATAGAATCAAATTGAATTATTTTTAGTTTTGATCCAATTTTATAGCTTAGCGGAATAGATGATATAATGATAACATGATATACTAAATTTCCAATTTATCTCTTTTATTTCATAGTAAACAGAAGAATTACTTACGTGACATATTCTTCTGTATCTCTCTATGATTGAAGTTCTCTCCGCCCCAACTTTCATTATAGAACTTCTCCATTTCAGCTCGCAGCGTTGTAAGAGAGTATCGTCGTCGTTTGAACACTTGGTTCCCTTTCAGATTGTCAAAATCAAGGTCTTCGCAGAGTATAGCTGGAATTTTCGTTGAACCCAATTTCGTAGCACTGTCAAGGTCAATCGGCTCATTGTCATCTCCCTCTGGGAAACCAGTTACATTTGCCATAACAATGTTTTCGTCGATTACAGGTTCTGGCGCAGTTAGATCGACAAGATCTGTGCTGTTAATAATGACAGTAACATCACTATCATTGTCAGCATTTGATATAATCATAGTTTCTTCCTCCGGTTTGTCAATGACACTACCATCTGAGCTGTCAATTTCAGTGCTTGATATCTCTTGATGTTTCGTTTTTTGCCCTTTAATTTGCACCGATTGATTTGAATCCGATTCATATACATCTGCACTTGGAAAACTCTTCTCTGTTACTGTGTAAGATTTGTTTGATTCAATCATAGAGAGATTACTGTCTGAATCGTAACAGTCCACAGTCATAATATTTTTCTGTGCCTTATTTGCTTTTGCTTTTTTCTTATTCTTGGCTTTGCTTTTAGGTGTTGCAAAGCAGGAGTCAACTGAATTGTTATTTGTTGTAACAATTTGATTTGGAATTGGTGTGGATGTGGCACTATTTTTGTTTTTCTTCTTCTTTTTCTTTGATGGTGTCTGCCCGAGCAGGTCAGTGCCATGGAGACCAAAATCAAAGCTTTGGTTATTGTTGTGGCGTGAGGATATGTTAAGTGCAATGCAATCTCCTCGTATGAATTCATCAGACACAGAAGATACCACAGATGGTACTGGGCTGGATGATACTTCCCTCAAAACCCTGCTTTCGTTGATGTTTTTGACATTATTCTCTTTAGAAGGAGATTCAGTTGTTACAGGTGACACTTCATCTTCATCTGAACTCTCTATAGTGATGGTTGGCTTAGGTGGTAGAGCCACTTCAATGACTTCATCCTCATCGCTCGACTGGATGTCAACCACATGACAATCATCATCAATATCCAATATTTCAATCGTTTTCTTTAAATTCTTTGATACAGGTTGTTGAAATATTGACAATTCAGCAGATAAATTTAGCGAGTTAGATTTTTCCTCTTTAGGTGGTAGATCTGTATCTTCAGCTTTTGATTTTGATGGGTTTATTTCTGATGGCTTACTTTTTGATTGGTTCGAATTTTGTTGGTTTGATTTTAATTGCTTTGCTTCATTTTGTTTTGGTTTCTGTTGCTGTTTTTCTGTGTTGTTTACTGTTGTTTGTGGGGTATTTACTTTTCGAAATTGTGAATTTTGGTCCCCACTGGTACGCCAATATCGACGCACACTGCTGCGAGGGGTGATATCAATTTGTTCCCCATCTTTTGCGTTCAAACTGTCCGTTCCATTAGCCTGAGTGTCGTCTACATAATGTAGCGTTGAGTACATACGCTCCTCCAATTCATTCTCGCTAAGCTCCTGAAACCGAAATACATCATTGCAAAACTTCCATGCGCTCTTACAAAAATATTGTGACACAACAAAAATACAATAACCTCACCACCTACCTCTTCCATATTTTTGACGCGAATGTTGCAGAAACAGGGGTTTACAAGAAATGTACATAATCGAAAACGTTTTCAGGCTGTTATCAAGCAATAGATAGCATCACAGAAATCTCAAGAACTTAAAACGGATTTGTATTTGTTATGGACACGTCTGACACTCCATTTCGAGACTGCTATGAAGTGACGTTTGATTAATCATAAAAGTGACATTTCGAAGAACAGATAATAAATATATATGTTATAGTGGGTCTACACAACACAACTTTAGCTTGCACAACATGCTTGTCAAAATATTTGCGGAAACGGCATGTGTAGAGTGTAGAGTGAAGGTTGAGTACACGTATGTATACGTCTCGTTTAAGGTACTTTGAAGTTTGTGTGAAAGTTTGTGTTTAATTTATTACTTTAAATATCTATACATATAATAAAATCGTAGGAAAAACAAAACTGTAAATTGAATATTTATTTTTTAAAGAATTAGGCGTAATCACGCGTAATCTACAATCGATATCGAAGCTAAACATGTTTTTAGAATTTTGTCTGTTTTTCTGAAATGTATGTTCGGGCTAAACTCAAAAAGTACTGCATTTTGTATGAATATTACTAACAGGTCATCAAGACCACCTACAATAAATATATTATTTATTGTAGGTAATATAATACCAAATATAATAATATACTAATCTTTGGTAATCCAAACTGAGCGCCGCGGCGCCCTGGTGCGCCGTGGAAAGTGAATAGGGGCGCGAATATGAGTCGATCTGCTTATATTCGCGAGTACATTTTTTCCTTTTCAACTATCTAGGTTGGGTGGGTAGGGCGCCGTGACAAAAAACTTAACATGAAACTTAAAATGAGATGAAAAAGATTGGAAACCCCTGCCTTAGATCATTACTTAATGATCTAAGCTTGTTACACTTTTTTGGAGTAAAAATGAACCTAGTCCTTACATAAACCTAATTTTAGGGCCCCAGCCCCGAGTGGCATATGAAATGGGGCGGCAGAAAGCGCTTATTAGAAATACTTATTCATTTACTTTATTAGATGAGCACTTCCTGGATATTTCTGATTTATGGTGTTAGTTGCGAGATGCGATAAGGTTGATGCGAGACGGACTTGCTCTGTGTTCGTTTCGTGACAACATTTCCACTTTTCAGTAACATTGTTAATCAGCTGTTGCTCAAAAAATGCAACCATGAACAGATTCAATCATCTAAAAAGATGGTTCAGTAGTCAGTTTAATTGTAGAGCTTTCGGAGTGATAGGTATTTCACTTTTTTCATTATTATTAAAAAAATAAATTTAATCGATAATATTATACCCCTTTACTTAATGATCTAAGCCTTTTAAGGATAGTAAAAAAAACGACCAGTCATAATTTTTAAATTTTTATTTATTGCTTATTAAATAAAACATGTTTGTGTCCTATGTACATAATTTATTACACATTATTTCAGCCGTTGAATTACAAAATGTTTCCCTTTTCCAGCTACATAATTATTTTTAACCATCGCCCAAAAAACTTGCTTATTTGTACTGCAATATTCCTGAAAACATAAAATAAGTAAAGTTATTATTTTTTATTTAAAATATAATAAATTTCTTTAAAACAACTACATAATACCAAATTTTCCTGTGGTATGTAATACATTTACTTCTAATTTAATCTCATATATTATGTACACCTATACTTCGCTTTGCCCGTGTTATTACCTAAAAATTAAAATCAAATAACTCTCCTGCTTTACGTCTCTTTGGATATTATTGTGTACGATGAAATAATTTTTGAAATCGGTCTAGCAGTTTCTGAGATAAGTGCGATCAAACAAACAAACAGTCGCTTTAGCTTTATGTCATAGAGCTAAGACGAAGTTGGTGTTTCGTATTAAATTATTATTTTCGGTACAGACGTTGAAATGAAAGTAATAAAAAAAAAACAATCGGCTCATTCTTTTCGATGCCTTTTAGAATAAGGTATCGATAATCTCTGTTGTTTGGAAAATAGTTATTATACCTTAAAGGGTAAGTTTGCATATCTGTACTTTGCCTCGTATCACACGGCACAAGAGCAGCGATTATGTTTTCCGCTACCCGCTCTATGCTTTCATCTTTGTCGATCCAAATGGCTTCGCAGCGAGATCTGAAAATTATGAATAATTTGAAGCGTAAGTAGTCGTACATATCTTTATACATATTACATGAATTAACATTAAACAGGTTTTTATGGAAAATGTATAACTTAAAGACATATTATAGGCTTTTTCTGAAGGGCACACTAAGTCGCTATCAATTGGTGAAAACAGAATGAGAGTAAGTGCAGTACCTAGCTTATAATTTATTGCGAACAGACAGACAGACGCGGTGGGCTTGGTTTTATATTATGTTAGTGATAAAAAAATACTTTTTAGCGACGTAGTTCAAGCTAGCTCGAAGCACTGCGTCGAACGCGCGCGTCGCTTCACTGTAAACGTCGTCCAGGGCACCCGCTGACGCCCAGGCAATACATCCACCACGTTGCACTAAATGTGATAGTGATTCCAGTAACTGAAATTATACAGTATAAAATATTTAATATATTTTTTTATGTAGGACTAGCTTCCGCCCGCGACTCCGTCCGCGCGGATGTCGGTCTTCGCGTGGATGGTATATTTCTCCATTTTGAGTAACTCTGACAATGACATCTTATAAATATCTATTGGACCCAAATACGGCTAGGCCTATAATAATACGCAACGTGTGTTCGCGGTTCTACAGAACAACGTCTATGGATAAAACTGAAAAATTAAGATTATTTTTTTTTCTACGTATTTTTCCAGGATAAAAAGTATCCTATTTTACGCCCAGGATAATAAGGTATAATTATACCAAGTTTCATCGAAATCGAACCGTTAGTTTTCACGTGATGTCTTCACATACAGACAGACAGACTGACAAAAATTTTTTTAATCACATATTTGGGTTTGGTATCGATCCAGTAACACCCCCTGCTATTTATTTTTTCAATATTTTCAATGTACAGAATTGACCCTTCTACAGATTTATTATATGTATAGATTGTAAGTATATGTAAGTGTTCCTTGCTATTCAACGGGAATATATTTGTTGACTCTGCTTTGAATTAGTATCTTAATACTCCGGTACATTCACACAAAAGTTAATTCAAAACATGCTACGAATTAAGAACTTCCTACAGTATTTTATTTATTTACAATAGGGTCAGTGTACCACTAGCTGACCAAGCGCCAATACATGACCGAAATTCAAATATACGCGCCAATTAAGAAAATACGGCAGCCCCAGATGATAGTTTATTGTTTTTTCTGCATAGCAACATCATCTATAAAAAAAAAAAAAACAAATCTTGCTGCCATTGGTCAGAAATATTGACATTTTTTCCAAAGAGTATAGTAAATGATTTTTTCAACACGAAGATGGCGCCCCGTAAGTAATCACATTTTTTACTAAGAGATTTTTATCGGGAGTTGATTGGGAAATCTTAATTAATCTTGAATGCAATCGATTACTTTTTATATCTCTTGTTATAGGCATAATGTTAAACCATTCTGTTATAGACTTTCGGCTTCATTTTTGGCATGAACAGTTTTTCATGATTTTTAGCGGCCTGGTTATCTTTTAGAGCAACGAAAACAATTTTTCGCCTATTGTTGACCAGTATGGTCAGCTCTTGGTTCTTTATATTTTGCTAAGAAAGACTTGCTTTGTTTTGTGCTTATACCTAATTTAACAAACCATATAAGCCGTAGTTGTCATAGCTTTATGTTGCATATTTCCAAAAGCTTACCACCGTAAGATTTTGTACCGAACTTAGTTGGTCAGGTTTCGGGGCCGAGAATATTATTAACCTTGAGTTGTCCACATTATTTCCGTGACCAAGTGGTTTGATTTCATCAACCTATCTACAGACCTGAATCTTTAACGCATGGCATGGTTTGATCATGGTTTGTCAGCCAGCTGATGTTTCAGTATTCAAATGCCTCAAAAGCGGGTGGTCAAAAACAGTCCACCAATATAAACAGACGAGTGGAAACCGTCAAATTACTCGCGCAGGATTTGCACCTCTTTTAGCAAAAGTATTTAAGGAAAAAGTCACGACAACTGTAGTAAAAAATGGTTTTGCCAAGTGTGGAATTTATCCATTTAACATTTCTGCAATAGACTTTATGAGATGTATGGACCACGAAACTAGAAAAGTTGCGCCTGTCATGCAATCTACATTGGAGACTGAAGTTGGCGTAGAGATCCTTTTATTGATAGAATATAACATTTAATAATAAAACCTTCAATTTAAATACAGACTTTTTTTATTTATTAAACAAAACTAATGTTCGAAGAAGGACATTTTATCCATTTTGAAAATGGTCATCTTTTAGAGTAATGATGGTCAGATATTGGTGATCAGTGGTCAGGTAATGGTATTTTTAGCAGAAGTAACTTTCAGAGTAGTTTTCATAAAACCTTTAAAGGTTATCAAATTGATACTAAGAACAATAGTTGCAGTGAGTATTCAATTATCTGTGTCCCAAAAATAACATTGAACGTAAAACAAATAACCCGTTTTTTATATATAGCTAAAGATAAAACCGCTTAAATGGTCAACTAGTGGTACATTCACCCTACTTTATTGTACAAACTAGATAGAACAAAGCAGAAAATGAACAATATATATTTAAAAAAAGGCGTTATTTATACAAGAGGTGGCTTTTTTGTGCTGAACAGCAATCTCTACCAGGCAACCTGCTAGTGTCTTGATTAGTAAATTAAATTACCTTTAAATTATCATAAACGTCATTTGAAACCAATTTAGCGATGCCTTCCAATCCGGGTCGAGTTTCCGCGCCGATAACCAGCAGAGCATCCACACGAGACTCGCTCGTCGCGTCTCCCGGCAACGTGTGCACTATACAACCGCACGCCTCCAGACGTCGCTTCACTTCCTTGCCGAGGGAATTTGTTGTGTTTGTTACCTGTGGATAATAGAT
This sequence comes from Colias nastes, assembly GCA_907164665.1. Lineage (NCBI taxonomy): Eukaryota > Metazoa > Arthropoda > Insecta > Lepidoptera > Pieridae > Colias > Colias nastes. The sequence goes on along the minus strand of CAJQZM010039362.1, from coordinate 13,830 downwards.
TTTAAAAAAACAATGATGTAGGTTCGTATTTTTTATACAAAAATGTATGGTGAGTATGTGCGTTATTTGATTTCGATTTTTGTTTGCTGTGTATTTTTTGAAGTGAAGCTTCTTTAGGCGCGTTGAGAGTAAAATTTTAAGGTCGTGTCATGGCAATACCGTCACGTTATGGAGTAAGGCGACGATTTTGGTATCTTTGAATCTTGCCAAAGAAGTTTCACTTCTGACACGGGTGCTCGGCAGTCGGCACACACGATTTTTTTTAGTTTGCATGTTTTTCTATTATTATTCAATTCTTCTGCCTACAGCTATATCTTTATTTTTATTTAACAGCTTAGCTAACAGTCTAACACTAACCTGCACTAACCCCACAGTTTTTGTGAATAATTCATTACTTTTCAAAGCATTAATTTTCTAATAAACTCCATTTACTCACAAGTACAGTCTTGACGTCCCTGCGTCGTTTGTGCTTCTTGACTCTGGCTCTAGCTGTGTAAGCGATCAGTGCTGACGTGGCCAGTAATAAGGAGCCTCCTTCGAGCGTGGCCAGCAGGCGCCAGGCCAACCCAGCCCCGGCTTCTATACCATCTGCCATTGTTACCTAGACAAGAAAATGATGGTTACTTCAATTTACAGAAATTTTAAGCTAGTTTATAGAAAAGTTTAAATGCGCGAATATAATTATCTATTGAAATCTAATAGGTTATAGGTAGGTATTTATCTAGTTATTTCGGAGACTAGGTACTTAGCTTATTCATACATTGTACATATTATGCATACCTACCTACGTACTAGGTGCGTACCTAGGTAACAGTAAAAAACCATTTAGAAAAGTGACTATAAAATATTTATACCTATAACATTTGAAGATGTTATCGCAAAGCGATAAAGCCCTTTAAATAAAATGAAAAAAAAAAACATTTCAAGATAATTTTATCACAAAAAAGAAATATTTTTTTTGTTCATTCTAACTATTATTTATAGAAGGTTAGGCTTTTGTTCTTAGGAATAACGTAATATTTTGAGCAAAAAGATTAATAATTTAAAAAAGCTCCTAACCTCGAATATTTACCGCCACAAAGGCACAAACAGTTTGTGCCTTTGTGGCGGTAAATAATGTGATTGAGGTAATGACTAATGAGTTAGTTTGTGACAAACTAACTCATTAGTCATTACCTCAATCACATTATTTCCTACACATGGTACCTCTATGGTGTTTTTGCCTTGGTCACATTATGAATTATCTTTTGTTCATATTGACACTTGCCACATCCTGCACTTTGAGCTGGTTTTTGTGAAACGTTTAAGTTAAGCTTGCGAAACTTCCTGTTATTGAAAATTATCAAACAATGCACACGCAAAAAAATAAGTACCATTGCAAATGTAGGGTTCGTTGGCACAGAACTGAGATACGTTATTTTCAACCTTATTTTCATTATTTGATTTCTGAAAAGTCATCTTGTTGTTATATTGATGACGTTCAAAATATGAGGATGTTTTGATCAGCGCATCTTATTAACTCTTACCTATAGCTATAGATAGACTTTATCTTTATGATAAGTATACCTACTTACTTTAAATAATATCATTCGTACGTATCCCCTATAACCCCATACAAATTACCATTCCATATTCACGATTTCGCTATTCGCGGCACATTTGCGGAACCTAATATAATTACTAGAGATGCACCGAATATTCGGTTCCTATCCGGTATCCGGCTGATCCGGCCCTTTTTTACTATCCGGCCGAATACCGGATGGTAATGTACTATCAGGCCGGATACCGGATAGTAAACTTGGTAGATTTTATAAATAGAATCTAAATAAAGACACATTTTTAACGAATCGTTTCGTGCTGTCACGCACTTCTCTCACGTTCTAACTTCAAAGTGCGGTGCCAACTTCTTTTTGGTTTTTTACGAATTTTGTGGAAAATAAATCTTTTTCGGACGCGATATTTTGGAACAATATAGAACAAATCTAGAACAACTCAGAACAACCGCCAGAATCGCGATATCTAAAAAGTGCGGTGCCAGCTCAAAAATCGGGTTTTTTGACTTTTCTCGAAAAGTTTTAATCTCAGCTGTATGCAATTCTGGAACAATGTAGAACAAACCTAGAACAACCTGGAACAACCTTTAAAATTTTTCTAACTTCAAAGTGCGGTGCCAACTTCCCGGAGGTGCTGGTGGTCAGGCCGAACATCCGGTATCCGGTATCTGGCCAAACAACTATTCGTTGCATCTCTAATAATTACCCGCGAATAAAGAGCTTTTACTGTATCTAGATTTAACTTGACTAATAGGTTTTATTCGAATTTGCTTTGTTGTTATTTTTTTGCAGTTGTTTATCAGTTATGTTGTTCTTGTGGTAGAGAGAAAATTTAGATTAATGACAATGAAATCTTTCCAGCTTTTCTTAAAGAATTTTGTTTTATTTGTTAACTTTTTAGAATAATTTCGAAATAACGCGATTTGAAATTAATCGTTTTATCTGCTTAAAATATTATTTACTTAACTAAGAATTTTATAAACAGCTACAATGGAACTGAAAAAGGTTTATATGTGAGAATCAAGAATAATTACTAAGCAAAACAGTTTTTGTCAATACTTAGGTATGTTTCGTCTGGAAAATAAATTATTAAGGTTCGGATTAAAAAATCCATTTGCATTTTAATGTTAATTGCCTATACGTGCGATTTCTATATGCTATTTGTCTTTTTCCCATCATTATTTTATATTTAAATGTATGGGTGAGCATAAAAAAGCTAAATTAAACCTAGGTACCTTCTAGTTTCTGCAAGAGCTTTTATTACATGCTGCTCAAAGGTGTCTGTATTTTTATTTAATTCTTTAACGCTAAGTATTCTGTACTTTTTTACAATTGAGTACGAGGTTCTTTGGTTTCTCATGAAATATTTTTTCAGCTTAGCCTTTAGGTACCTAATACTGAGTATCTACCTTCTTAATATTTTATTCAGTATACGATTAATTTGCAAATAATTCACCGTTAATTATTTATAACAGTGTACCTAAGCTTTGTAAATAAAGCTATAAAATGTTTAATTTATAAACAAACTAGCGGTCCGCCCCGGCTTCGACCGTGGTACATGTTTACGTTTTCTCTACATAAGAACCATCCTCGTACTTCAAGGAATAT
>CAJQZM010039362.1:0-10659 GCA_907164665.1 Colias nastes | reverse complement strand
TCTCGAGTTATGCGCTTACCAACACATTTTGCGATTCATTTTTATATTATAGATTAAACATCTATATTATCCTTATATACGCATTGCACTTAGCATTCCTAGGCTTGTCTTATCCTAAAGGTATGAGTTTCTTTTAGATATGTTATTATATCATGTTCATGTGGCAACATAATTTAAGTAGGTACCTATGTAACTTAAGGTACTTTTTAAGTAGGTATTAGAACAAAGTCAAAGTCAGAACTCCAACTTAGGTACTTACTTACCTACATATAAATTATTTAAGACTGTTATTGTGTTTACCCTGCCACTAAAATGTTTCGTTTTCCAGATAAATTTACGTGTAATTACATTAATTGTATAATATTATAGCCAGATTGTGACGGAGGCTATAATATATATTCGAATGAGATAATAATAAAAAATAGACGAAGTGAGAACCTGCGTCATAAGAGCGTCACGTCCGCGTCGCGTCGGTTAAAATGTTGTGTTTTAGATCCTAAAAAATTAAAAACATAATATGTATTTAGATCTTATAGGCCGTTAGTGATTAAAAGCAATGGGATTTGAAGATAACGTATGATTGAATGCTCACTGCAGGAAAGTGGCAGTAGGTACCTACCTACATAATATTATTAGATACCTAATTAGATTTCAGGACGGCGATGAGGAGAATTTAGTAGTTACTAGTTTTTAATAAATAGGATTGTATCTGTAGCTCATTATAAATAGGTATAATCTATATATATAAAACTCAAAGGTGACTGATATAGTGATCTATCAACGCACAGCCCAAACCACTGGACGTATCGGGCTGAAATTTGGCATGCAGGTAGATGTTAGGACGTAGGCATCCGCTAAGAAAGGATTTCCCGAAATTCTTGCGGGAACGGGGAAAAACGAGGATGCACGTACAAAGTCGTGGGCGGAAGCTAGTATTTCATAAAATATCAATAATATTATATTATATCTAGTTAATGAGCTGCAGATACTTTATTAAAAATACAAATTAGCAAGGAATATGTCTACCTAAATGTTAATGCTTGCAAATAAATAATGTGCAAACAACAATTGTATTAAATAATAACATACCCATGTACAAACATAATATTATCCACATATTTTATTATTTCGAAATTTAAACACTTATTTAGTGCTAACTTCAAGCACTAATTGTGATGATAGTAAGGAGATTAGTGGTTTACCACATGTAAGTGCAACGAATTATATTTGAGGCTGCTAGAACCAGAGTGGCCTAACTGCATTTTAGCGACTTTTGACTTAATTGCATTTTCGTAATTTAAAAATCTTAATTTACAAAACCAGAGTGGCCTAAACTGGTTTACATGATCGCGACAATAGATGGCGGTACAAATACATTTCGGCTTATAATCAAATCGACTAAAATCAAAGTGCCACAGTGGCCTATGAGGGTTAGGCCACTATAGCACTGGCAACATCAGAAAAAGTTATCTAAATTTGACAACTTAGGTCAGTTGTCAATGTCAGTTGATTGTCAAAACGACGACGTTAAGGCGCGTAACTTGGTTAGACAATATTTATCAACTTACTTTTACGATTGTGACTGTTGTAGATTTATTTATTTGTTAAAAAGTGAACATGGACAGAGGGCAACCGAGTAGCAGCCTTATACAAGAAACAAATCTTAGTGTAGAGAAACAAATGGAAGGTACTTAATTCAATAATTAAACTAAATCAATTGAATACATATTGTTTTTTTTAAATTATTCGTCCCATTTCATTTAAATCTTCTTTGTTTTAGATTTGTTTCACGATAGTGACGAGCCATTCCAAGAATCGGGTTCCGAGTATTTACCGTCAAAAAGCTCATCGCCATCCTTAATAGAATTAACTGAGCTTCTTGGTGACGAAAACATACCTCCAGTATTAGAAAATGCACAAGAAGTTGAACCTCAGAAGAAGACTAGAAAACGCAAACGTGAACCAAAGAAATGGAAGAAAAATGTACGGAAGGATAACAGAGCTAAAGGTAAACAATACATAAATACTAAAGGCAAAACTATACCCCAAAAAGAAATCGATGTCGATCAACCATGTCCCTGTGTAGAAAAATGCCACACCAAAATAAGTCCTTCTCAACAAAAAGAGTTATTTCAAAAATTCTATGAACTTGGAACATTTGATTTACAAACATCATACCTATTTTCTCTCATTAATGTTACTCCAAAACTGAGACAATCACATGCAATTAATCAAACAGAATCTTCAACGTCTCGGCGTTCTAATACTAGGGTATACAAAGTTGCAAATTCTGATGGTGTACCAACAAAGGTGTGTAAAGAATTTTTTAAAAAAATATTTCAAGTAAGTGATGGTCGAATCACTAGATTGCTTAAAAATAAGTTGTCTGTTTCGACTCCACCACAAGACCAAAGAGGAAGACATATACCAAAAAATAAAACAAGTGATGATCAAGTTCAAAATGTAAAGTCATTTATAGAAAAATTTCCAACATATGAATCCCATTACACTTTACATAAAAGTTCAGATAGACTATTTTTGCCTCCAGAGTTGAACATAACCAAAATGTACTCTTTATACTGTGAACAGAGTGCTACACCTCTATCTTATTACATGTTTACTAAAATATTTAATGAAAATTTTAATTTATCATTTCATCCACCAATCAGTGACTCATGTAAAAGGTGTGACATGTTGAATATAAAGATGCAAGCTTGTGATAATGAGGAGGAGAAAAGCCATCTTGAAACTCAGAGAAAGCTCCACTTACTAAAAGCAGATTCTGCAAGAAATAATTATAATAAAGATAAAGAAGAGGCTAAAGTAAATGGTAACACCACAGTATTAGTATTCGATTTGATGAAAACATTACCTACGCCTATAATTTCAACAGGTATCTGTTATTACAAGAGACAACTGTGGACTTATTGTCTTGGAATCCATGATGCTGCTACTGATAAAGTCACTATGTGTTTATGGGATGAAACAATTGCATCCAGAGGTCCCCAAGAGATAGGATCTTGTTTGCTGAGATATATTAAAGAAAATGTGACTACCAAAAAACTTATTCTTTACTCTGATCAATGTGGTGGGCAAAACCGGAACATAAAAATGGCAGTTTTGTGTCAGTATATAACAGCTCACCCAGATTTTGTAGTTGAAAGCATTGACCACAAGTTCTTTCTTAGTGGTCATTCTTACTTAGCTTGCGACCAAGATTTTGGGTTGATTGAGAAGAAAAAGAAACTATTTAAAAATTTTCTCAACATAATTGCGTTGATATAATTAGTATTTTACAATAGGATATATGGTTTATTGCCTTTAATATGTAGCTGTCTGTACTAGTATAGTATTATTATATTAGTTGTGCTATTTCTTAGTTAATCGAGAGTCGAGACCAAAGTCCAGCTGCGGTATGGAACAACACAAATATTTTGGAAAATGTTATAATGAGAATAGACCGTTTTTCAAAACTCTATCTAAAGTTGGTGAGGGAATTTACAAGACCATTATTCTTGTAGTACCTAATACTGGTCGCGTTTAGAGTACATAATATATTATATTATATTCTATGCCAATAGGCTATACATATTTATTATCCCGGCTCAATATAGTCTTTATATTATGTTATGAACATTTCATATTTCAACATCTGATAACTGGGGTTATAGAATTCAATAATACTTATATTTTATATAGCATGTACCGTACCGTAGTACTTAAGTACATAGGACATAGGTATTAAGGCACAATGCAACGCGAACGGCAACATTTATGAAGACTTTCTTATAAATCACTAGTGGTCCGCCCCGGCTTCGCCCGTGGACCGTGGTACCTACATGTTTAAACTATCCTATCTCTCAAGTTGGATCGAACTGCACATGGTGTGCGAATTTTATTATAATCGGTTAAGTGGTTTAGGAGTCCATTGAGGACAAACATTGTGACACGAGATTTATATATATTAAGATAAATCTCGTGTCACAATGTTTGTCCTCAATGGACTCCTAAACCACTTAACCGATTATAATAAAATTCGCACACCATGTGCAGTTCGATCCAACTTGAGAGATAGGATAGGTTTTATCCCGGAAATCCCACGGGAAAGGGAACTATGCGGGGTTTTCTCTGAAAACGCGGGCGAAGCCGCGGGCGGAAAGCTAGTATATTATAGGTATTAAGATTTTGTTATTATAAACCATTTGTTGTAACTTGTAAACTCGTAAAGAAGGAACTTTTAATTAAATAATGTTAATTAATTAATTATAAATTAGTCTACAGCATAGAAATAAAAATAATAAACACATATTAAAAATATCTTGTGTTATAGGTACCTATAGTTTCATCAACTATTTTTAAATTCAAAATCATGTTAATAAAGTTAATTAGAATTCAATTTTAAAAAATATGCACAGAAATCTTAAAAAAAAATTGGAAAATCCAAAAGTGCACGCCTCATAATCTCAGTCGATATTTTTTTTTGTTTATTTAATAACAATTAAACCACATCGAATCAGACCCTGAAAAATGAAAGGGTTCTATTCCTGAGCATACTCAAGCGTAAGAGAAAAAAAAAGACTCGATTAGTAAAGTATTTCGGTCGCTATCGTGTTAACAAGAAAATCCTCCGCACATACAGACACACGGACGTCCAAGACAGAACTTTTTTAAACTGTTTTTTAACTAGTTTAAATAACAAAAATGACATCAAAAATATCATGAATGTTAAAAATAGTGTTTTTTCTTAATATGTGTGTGTATGTATTATCTTACAAGTGCAATGTATGATACATAAAGACATTTTAAGTTTGAAAAATCAGATGTTTTGCGCGAAGTGACAGTAGTACCCACCTCAACGCTTCGCTTATGAGGCGTGCAATTAGAATTACTAGAAGAGATTATCCGATTCATAGAGCATTTTATGGGAGCTGAGCAGAGCCGGTAAGGAACTCTGTAGGTCTTTTAAAATCATTTATTTATTTATTTATTTATTCAGGACAACTTACAAAACATACACCATCACATTATTACAGATACAAAAGATACAAATATATAGCCTAGTGTTGTTTTAATTACAAGTTGCCACGGCTTGTTAACGGACAATAAAAAAAAATATACGATTTATTACATAAAATGACTATTTTGATTAAATTTAACAAAATAAATCTTAATTGAAAAAAATACATATTTAACCCCTTACCGCATACAATGCCATATATGGACGACGAAGTTCATGAATTTTTTATAGGCTAACTATAAACAATATCTAAAAAAACTACCTTACATCTTAAGCAGCATTTCATCGAGAATTGGAATGTAATTAATTTATACAGTATAAATATTATCCATCAGATATATTATAGATTTAGTCTAGCGCGTGCGACGGTTTGGATGAGCGGAAAAAACCGTGATTTTCAAATTAAGATTTCAATATCAAAAAGGTGAGTAAAGCCATGAAAAAAAATATTACTTCATTCTTTAGTCTTTCTAAAATAAGGTAAAACATTTGGTTTGGTTGTTTTTTTTGCTTTAATCATGTTTTTTTGTACTTTTCCAAATCTGTCATATTTGGCTTCGTATGCATTCCGTCTGATTCCGTCCAAAATATATTATGTCATATGTGGCTTGGTATGCATTCAAGGATACTTTCACTGATTGTTCCAGTATCGACCCTGGACACTTTTATCTCACTGCTAAGCATGTTGTTGCCGCAACAAAATCGTGCGGAACGGAGCGTTGCTACTACGTCATCGCGGCGTCACGTCGCCGCGCCGTGCGATTGGCCGCGGATGACCTTACCACTGTCCTCTACTACCACTTCGATTTGCCACGCAGCCGTCGAGCAGTTAACTCCTTCGCAAAAATTCATTGTACCAAACGCACTCTTGTAATTTTGATTAATAAACTATACGCGCAAGTTTATTTCGTCTTCTTTTCGCCACCCAAAGTCCATCGACCAGAAACATAAACATTTCTGGACCTTCGACCCCGGATCCTGGATTTTGGAGACGCAATCGGCGAAGAAGTCGCAAAATTACAGTGCAGTTTGGTAAGACGGCCAGCTAATTTATCCAACCCTTCAAAGCTTCATCTGAGTGATACTGTGCTTTGTATATTCCAGAGCTTTTGGTGTTGCTTGCCTCCTCACGTGCTTTTACGCAATCGAAGAATCCGCTTCACGTGGCACGTAAGTACTTGTAGCTTTTTACTTCAGTAATTATGTCTCTTTCTGAGCAAAAGGAGCTTAAGGATTTGAGGAAAAAAAGGGGATTAATTAAATGTAGATTAACTAATTTTAAAAAATACGTTTCTTCGTTTGAAAATGTTGACCTTGACACGCATCAGAGGGCAGAACTAAAACTACGTATACCAGGTGCGCAAAGTTTAATGAACGATTTCAATCAAGTACAAAGTAAAATCGAAGATCTTGTCCCGGAGTCAGAAACGGATAAACTCATAGAATCACGCGTCGAGTTTGAGAGGGAATATTATGTTGTCCTGGCGATGCTGGACTGCATGGTAAACCCAGATAGTTCCGAGGATAGATCTGTTAATAAATCCATTGACTGTTCCTTAGCGCACGACCATACGACCTGTAACAATTTTAGTAACGATTCAGTAAAATTACCGACTATTTCTGTACCTAGCTTTGACGGTTCACATGAACACTGGGTAGAATTTCGCGAGACGTTTTCATCCTTAATTCATGATTCGAAATCAATACCACCAATTCAAAAATTTCACTATTTAAAGGCGAGTTTAAAAGGTGACGCTAAAATTGTAATAGAAAACGTTGAATTTTCATCCAATAATTATCTGGTTGCATGGGATCTTTTATTAAACCGCTTTAATAACACGCGATTGATAGTGCAAAGTCACATTAAAGCAATATTTTCCCTACAAAATGTCTCCAGAGAATCAGCTTGTCAATTGCACAATTTAATCGATACAGTTTTGAAAAATTTACGTATTCTTAAAATTTTAGGGGAACCCACTGAATATTGGGACACATTAATTATTTATATCGTGGTATCAAAGTTAGATCCCACCACTGAACGCGAGTGGGAACAATTTAAGAACACATTTTATAAAATACATAAGGACAAAACTATTAAGCTACATGATTTATTGGAATTTATTAAAGAAAAAGCCGATTTATTAACTACACTTTCCGTAAATCACAGTAAACCTAGTATTTCAAATAATTCAAATAAATTTTCTACTTACCAAAATAAAAATTCATCATCCAAAATTCATTGCAACATAGTTTCGGATAACAAACACTCATTTAATTCTAAATCGCAATCCAATAAGTCGCGCAGCCATTCCAAGTCATGTTTGTTATGTAACGAAAAGCATCAGCTATATTCATGCCAGAAGTTTCTCGACTTATCCCCGCAACATAGGTTTAATTTCATAAAGGATAAAGACTTATGCATTAATTGTATGCGTCCAGGTCATTCGGTTGGTACTTGTCTTTTCGGTCCGTGTCGAAAGTGTGAACAAAAGCACAATAGTTTACTTTGTGATGCAATTAAATTATCACCAATTAAGCAAAATACAGTGACGTTAACTACGTACGAGCACCCCTCGCTTACTAATACGCATCCCGTTACATCAGATAACGCACACATGCAACTTCAATATACTAATCACGCACAAACCGTTATGGTGGCAGTACACATGGGGCCAACGTGTTGGGCCAACGGGTTGGGCCAACGTGTAGAGAGCTACTTGGCGGTATGTTGGCTTCATTAGCCTAGTTGGCGCCAATATTGGCAGGCCATCCGAATGTTGTCGGTTTTTTGTGCACACTTCAAAGGATCTTGGCGCGCTCCGCAAACAGCGTTCACACGTTGGTGTCTTGTTCAGTTTGTTGTTACTCGTCAGAGGAGACAGTATCGTTGCGCGTCAATGAAATTTACGTTTCCATGTTCCGGCGATGTAGCGATGGCGGCGCCGATGTGGACAAGCAATGAGGTTTTACAATTCGTAGAATTGTATCGACATGAAGGAATAATTTGGAATCCACGGCATGAACTACACAAAAATAAAAACCATATGACTCAATAAATTAGATGTTTTATTTTCTATTTATTATATTATTCTAGATGTTTTTCATAACTCACTTTCATACATTTTCGCTAAAAAAATGAATATATTTATAAAATGAGTAAAATAGTATGAAACAGTTACTTACTTGTTCTTAAAAATTAAATAACAATATACAATGAGCATGATTTTGATCAAATTATGCTTTATTACATAAATAATATTATCAAAATATATCACCAATCAATACATCCGTCCGTAATCTTTAAAGTTTCGTTTTATGGGTAGTTAAAATTATTAAATTAAATGTAAAATGTACACATTTTAAACATTTGAAAAAATCTAAACATAATTTTTAATAATGTTTTATTTATACAGAAATAAAAAAAAGGAAAATAGAGATTGGAAAATGGTATCATCGCAGACGGCAGAGTACACTCATTGTTATTGGTGCACATGTACGTAATAATTAAACGCACTGTATAAATAAATTGCCGCGGCTGCAAGAACTTCTACGGACTACGTTCATCTTTGAAGCGCCAATGCAGAATGATCAGTACGCCAATGTGTGAACAGGAATCTTGATATCCTTCATTTTTTCCCAACACGTTGGCCCAACGCCTTGGCCCCATGTGTACTGCCGCTATTATGTATACAAAGGATGACAATTCTTCGCAACAGATTGTCATATTGTCTACGGCGATAGTTGAAGTATATAATGAATCGGGTGAGTATTATTGCGCACGCGCAGTTTTAGATAGCGGAAGCGAGCGATCTTTTATTACGCAATCTTTAGCTAATAAATTAAATTTACGAATATTACAGTCCACTCAACATATTCACGGTGTAGGTAATTCTATTACGCAATGTTCGCAATCTTGTAACATTGAAATTAAATCGCGCGACGGGAGCTTCACTGCCCGTTTTCAATGTTTGATTTTGCCCCAAATCACATCAAAATTGCCTACAACTACATTTAATTTCAATCAATTTAATATTCCTCACAATTTATTGTTAGCTGATCCCAGTTTTTACGAAAGTCAACCTATTGATTTACTGATCGGTGCTGATTTATTTTGGGAATTAATAACCGAAGGAAAAATGCGCCTTAAAAGTGGTCCTTTCCTTCAAAACACCAAATTAGGTTGGATAGTGTCAGGTGCAATTAAATCTTTTCCGTATACTAATAATAAAAATTTAACACATGTTAATTGTAATTATTCGACATTATCCACGGAAGATGATTCACTCGATAAGTTAGTTAGGAATTTCTGGGAATTGGAAGAAATATCCGCGCCTAGCAATAAATTACAGCAATTATCTAGCGAAGATATTGCTTGTGAGGAACATTTTATTCGCACAACACGTCGACTTTCCGATGGTCGTTTCTGTGTTTCAATTCCGTTGAAACAATCACCTGAGATATTAGGTAATACACGCGCACAAGCTGAACGTCGTTTTTACGCGTTAGAGAAACGTCTTCAGCAAAATACTAATTATAAAAAGATGTATTCTGATTTTATACAGGAATATATTAATTTAGGTCATATGAGTCTCGTCAATACGTATGGGAATCCGCACTATTTCCTACCGCATCATGGTGTGTTTAGGGAGCACGCCACCACAACTAAATTACGCGTAGTTTTTGATGCGAGTATGAAGTCTAGTTCAGGCGTATCATTAAACGACATACAAATGATTGGACCTGCTATTCAAGGTGACTTAATTTCTATTTTATTACGTTTTCGCGAGAATAGGTATGTTGCATGCGCTGACATTGAAAAATTTTACAGGCAATTGAATATTGCTGAAGATCAGCGTGACCTGCAGCTGATCTTGTGGCGGGATGATCCCTCAGAGCCGCTGAGGGTGTACCGACTCAACACCGTGACGTACGGAACGGCATCCGCACCGTATCTAAGTTGTAGATGTTTAAAGGAATTAGCCAAACACTCGAATATTCCGTATGTAGCCGATACTATTAATAATTGTTTTTACGTTGACGATCTCATAGTTTCATCGAATTCTATATCCGAATTAGAAAATATTTGTAAAGAAACTAGTAGTCTTTTAGATTCAGCATGTATTAAATTACGAAAATGGATTTTTAGTCATAATTTAAATTTAATTACGCCTAGCGTTAATGAATCGCAAACACACGATCTCTGTTTACTTAATAAAACTTGTAACAATAAAACTTTAGGTATCGGATGGAATAGTCTCGATGATTACATTTATTATTTCACGCAAATTATACAAAAGAGTGAAGTAGTGACAAAACGTATTATTTTATCGTGTGCTTCACAAATATACGATCCGCTAGGATTATTAAGTCCGGTTATTACTATCGCAAAGCATTTATTACAAAGATGTTGGTTGTTAAAATTGACGTGGGATGAATCGGTTCCTAACGAAATTTCGCAAATATGGGATAAATTTATAAATGGATTATCTTTTCTTAGTAGTTTACGAATACCGCGTCACGTTATGTGCATTGATCCAGTGCGAACCGAACTACATATATTTACCGATGCTTCACAGGTCGCGTACGGAGCTTGCGCATACGCTCGTACGATCAATGCAACAGCTGATGTCACAGTGCGCTTG
>CAJQZM010039361.1:0-20280 GCA_907164665.1 Colias nastes | reverse complement strand
AGATATTCTAAACACCATTTGACAGGACACATAATACTCAATACACGACTGGACAGCTGATATTGTTGATATTATGATCCTAGAACATGCTTCTGCGAAACAATATGTTGTGCATGTGTGTGACAATACATGTTACATGTATACATAGACAACCTGTACAATTACTAAATCTATGAAGCATATAACATACATACATTGTTAGCATGAACCTAAACAGACAAGATGGAATGAAAATGTATACAAAGTGTGCAATTATTGTTTTTTTGATAAATAATTATTAGATAGAAAAATATTCTTTAAATGTTTATTTGTAAACAATAATTTATAACAAGTTATAAAAATTGTATTTTTGTTTAACATACTACTATATGTACATACTATATGTTGATGACCCGGCGCTGTCCAAAACTACATCTTACTAATATTATAAACTAGCGACCCGCCCCGGCTTCGCACGGGTGCAATTGCAGCCGGCCGGTACCGCCGCAAACGCTACGTCCCGCAATTTTTAAATCTGTAATATCTTCGGAAATATTCACTTAAATCATACGGTGTAAAGGGCCATATAGATCTATATTAAATGAACAATGTATTCAAGGTATTTAATTGGTTAAGGATTAATGCTGTATTGGTTAAAATAGCTTCGAAAATTAGCCAATATTTGTCGTAAAAAGTAAATGACAAAAAAAAGTTATTGTGGGTTATCCATAAGAGATAGACATATACCATCACGGACTTTTCTGTAGACCTTTTCAATGTGTACAATACTTAGTAAATTATTTTGATAAAACTCGTGGGGTTCAGCCTGCGTTTGCAATGTAAGCGGAAAAAATGTAATTATTTACGACATCACATTAGAAACCTCAAAAATAACAGTACTTCTCCACTATTTAATAGATGTTATTATACATATAAACCTTCGTCTTGAATCACTCTATCTATTAAAAAAAACCGCATCAAAATCCGTTGCGTAGTTTCAAAGATTTAAGCATACAAAGGGACATAGGGACATAGGGACATAGGGACAGAGAAAGCGACTTTGTTTTATACTATGTAGTGATGATGCGAAAGTTTGTGAGGATGTGTGTGTGTTGGTGTTTGTTACTCTTTCACGCAAATTCTACTGAACCGATTACAATGAAATTTTGCACACATATAGAGGGTAACTTGGATTAACATATAGGATAGGTTCTATCCCGGAAATCCCACGGGATCGGGAACTATGCGGGTTTTTCTTTGAAAACGCGGGCGAAGCCGCGGGCGGAAATCTAGTAATATTATAATAATGTAATTAAATTATAATATTATGAAGTCCTAACAAATTAATTTAAGTAACAGTTAATACAGGCAAGACATAATATTCTTAAATAGGTCATAACTTTCCCTCGTATATTGTGCCTAAAAGTTCACAAATTAAAAGTTCAAAATTTAAATAACAATGGAAAAGTTAATTTTTAAGGCATCATTAAAACTTCCGAACTGAATTACCTTGTAGGTAATATATTCCTTATCTTTAGAAAACATATGAGTGAAATTCTTATGATTAAAGTCTATTGGTCGTGTTTGGGGTAAGTAGAAAGTAAAATGACTTATTTTTAAAAATTATTATTCTCCATTATTAACTTTATAACGTAGGTATGTTCTTTGTAATACGATGTTTCCTTCAAGATAAGCATAACGGCTAATCTTGAACCGAAATCCAATATAATTACAAGAATTTAATACATTTTTGGCAATTTGGCTTGTACCAGGCACAGATGCTTACTTTGTTACTCAAATAAATATAATATAAACCAGGTGATGTGATTTTTGTTCCTATATAAGTTTTAAAATATAGGTGCTGTTCAAAAGAAGATCCAGTCCATCCCACTTAAAAGTGGATATTTAAATTGGACAGCTACGGCGGCAAATTTTATTTTAGTAGATAATAAATTTCTAAGACATTTTTTCGTACTCAATCTTCAAGATGTGCTTCCAACCTTCCTACTAATCCTTCACTTTCCTTGATTCTCTTGACCGCGTTTTTATTATGATTAAATAAATGTGATGTTGGCGGAGATTTTTATTCTTTTAATATAGTTAGTTTCTAGCTATTTAGTACGTAGCTCTTGCCTCTTATAATACTGGCTTTAGACCGCAGCTTCGTTCGCGTAGTACTAACCAGAGTAAAACGTAGCTAGGTGTTAATCTTTTGATGCCATTAATGATTAAGTCTTCCAATATCTTATTTAATTGAAGTTAATATTATATTTTCTGAGTTTTAGATGTTTAGATTTAAAACTTTAATCAATGTTTTTTTATATACCTATTTTTGTTTTGGTGTCAAATAAATGTATTAGAATTTGAATTTATATAGATCCATGCTTGACCTTTTTACAAAACAAATATAAACTAAATTATTTATACCCAATCAAATGTTAATAAATACGATGACTAGCTACAGAACAATGCTGGAACATTCGACCAACTACTCAATCTATCGGTTAATAGTTTTAACCGTTGCCATGGCAACCTTTGAGAGTCAGGTAACAAGGAACGAAATCCTGTAATCGGCTTTAAAATAACTTAATACTTCCCAAGTGGGATATAGGCTTATCAATGATATTTTCTTGATATTTTTCGGGGCTTACCTATTGGAAAAAATATTTTTATTACATTATATTATGTAAGTTTCTGTTTCGGCTATAGGCATTGTCTGTTTTGATTTTCCTTTCTAGTCGGGCGTGGCTTATAATGTCTAATATTTTTTCAAAATTGAATAGCTTTCCGTCAGCGACTTCGCCCTCGTTGTCAAAAGAAACCCCTCCTATTAAACCTTTTTTAGGTCTCCTACTATCTCTGCACTAAATTTCATTCAAACCGGTTCACGGGTTTAGGCCTGAAGGACAGACAGGCAGACAGAAAAAATTCACATATTCTAAAGCAAACTAAATTGTTTCCTTTATTGGTGACAAAATACACCAAGTCCATATCCTTCATACAAAAATATGAAAAATGCATTCCAATCGTAATCAAACCAATACAATCGTATTACTCGTGAATTAATACAAACAATATTGGAACAAACAAATTACATTAACAGCCGAAACTACAGTTCCTTAGTATACTAACAATGTTCCGGCAAAAACTTTAAAAGAAAATTTCCGACAGGTGGTAAGTGCTTCTGAAGCCCGTAATAGATTGGTAAATAGAGGTTAATATGCAGGCTTTCACGGAAAATGCGGATGGGATATTAAAGTAAATATTTCCCTTGGTATTAAATGACCGGGAGGTTTTGATTATAAGTGGGTGTTTGGGAAAAGTCTTTTTTTTAATTTTCGCAAACTTTGTAGCGAGTGTGGTTGAGAATAGAAAAATTGTATACGTTGATAATAATTAAATTATTAATCATGTTAATACGGCCCTTATGCTTTTATCCTTCTAAACCAGGGTTGAGTTGTTATCCTCCTTCAAAATAATATATTATGTTCACACATTACGAAAAATAGGCAACTTATTCTTTTCATTTTAGTAGTGCTAGCACTTGGTTTATGTGAAAGTACAAAATAAATTGAAGAGACATTTTCACACCGGGCAATTAGACAGTATAATAATTCAGACAGTAATAAATAATTAATTATCCTTCATAAATTATAATGTAGATATAAGCTTATTAGGTTTACACGTGTACGCAGGAATCTATTTAGTTTAATATAACAAAGTTTACCTGTCTGCTGTCTGTCTATACCTAGCTTTGCCTACAACTAACCTACAACAGTTATTTACTTACGTCCAAGAAGCTTTACGTCACGTCACAAACAGTCTATAGTAAGACTGTTTGTGACGTAGACGTAAGTCGTCGTAAACACAGGAAGTTTTATATAATTCAGTCTCCTGATTACAATATACCTACTCCTATTGGTATATTGTTAATTTTATCGCGGGCCTTGAGCGCGGGGACCGAATCGAGAAATTCCGTAACGAAAAACCCTCACGCTCCCCACTCCGACGGGCGGAGGTGTGGCTTGAAGGCATAGCATGCAATAGCTTTACCGCGGCAGTCCCCAAGTGCCACACGTCTTTTCTATTATAATTCATATATAAATAAAAAATAAATAAGAGTTAGTTTTTCCACATTCATATAATTTAGATAATATCGTCGTCGATAATCGTATAATTTAGATGCTTTTGTATTATAAGTTAGTACGCTTTTAAAGTTTTCAGGTAGGTACGTTAGAGTACCCTCTACATATCAAGTTTATACATACGTACACATGTAATTAATTTTATAATACAAATACAAAGAAGATTGCAAAGTACATATGTTTTGTATGCCCATTTTGATGAATGTAGTTAGAAGTTAGAATGACAAGGCTACTAGTAGAGAATAAAATAAACTTTTCAAAAACATTATAGTATCTAGTTACACGTCATTACTTTCCTGCATACATTTCATAAGTTTTTCTCACAACTAAACATCAACAAAGCTTACATCTAAACTTTTCATTCTCCGGTATTAATACTACAATATATGTCCCGGACCCATCCAGTTTCCGACCGCGCCCACCGACGCTTACCCTATCTTGTATTCAACACATGCATTGTGGTATATAGTCACGATCTAGGAATGGATCTTAGTCAGAGTAACAGCTTGCGAGACCCAACTATTATTCAAAACTAAATTTCGAGTTGTAACCTACGGCTAGGCTGGATTTGCACTTTAGTCACTAAGCCGTGAGCGAGTTGATTCTATATTTAATAATTTATATGGTAATCTATTTTATCACATTACACAAACCCGTTTTCTTGTTAAAAGTTATCTGTAACATTGGATTGGTTGACGATTGAGATAAATTAAATTAGAGAATTAATTGATTGAGAGCTTTACAATTTTTATAAACGCAGAAGTTTGTAAGTAATATAAAAATTAATGTTTGTTAATTGTTACTCTTGAAAGACACCAATCGGCTTTTGTTTACACTGAGCAGTAAATTAAAAAAAAAACTTTATTGACATAATAAATAGGTGCAGCTTGTATATGAATCCATAGGCACCTGAATAAGTAAAAACTGTGTCTCTGGAGCTAGTGGCTTCTCCCATAAATTTTTTAACATTATGCCTACGTTATAAAAATGAAAAGCTCATTCTAATAAATATTACTTTTGTCAGTCTTTCTCCCGTTCGCGGGTAAAACTGAGCGGTACAACTAGTAGGTATCTATACATATAAAATATTTATGTTTTGTAAATTGTTTAAATATTTGCACTATTTGCAATTCATAATAATTTTAATTTCCACGTATTAAAATATAACACAGCACCGATATTCCTTAAATGTTTGCAATGTTACTAATAAACAATTAATTTACAATTTTATACACACGATATTTACAAATCTCTACAAACGTGATACAAAATTAATATTTATTCAAGTTCCAACAAAGTGTTGGCATAATTATAAATTTGATTTTAGCCAGAAAATGGATTCTATTTAGTTACTGAAACACGCATTTTGGCACAATAAGTGTGTTTTTCCACCAATAATGTGCGAGGATGTGTTAAAATAAATAATCATGATCTATCCGATATAATTATTACGTAAGAATAGTAACGAGGTACCCGGGTTCGATCTAAGTAGAACGACTAACATAATATAATATTAATGAAATAAAAAACTAAAAAACATGTTTTAATAATAGAATCAACGAAGAGTAGAAAATATTTCATTTTAACAATTATTTCTTTCTCACTATTCACTATTCAGAATGATAATAATTAGCTTATTATTCAATGATGAAATTATTGTATTGTCACCGATCCTTGATAATTAGTGTACAAAGTTTGAATTAAATCTGTTTTAAGCGGGTCAAAATTCCATCTAAAAGAAGCGATCAAACATACAGGTGAAG
Source organism: Colias nastes (assembly GCA_907164665.1). Lineage (NCBI taxonomy): Eukaryota > Metazoa > Arthropoda > Insecta > Lepidoptera > Pieridae > Colias > Colias nastes. The sequence goes on along the minus strand of CAJQZM010039361.1, from coordinate 14,393 downwards.
CTTTAAAAGCTTGTTTAAAAAACAAGACTTTATAAACAAGCAATTACAACCAACAAGTATTTATAATAAGGATTAAACACGACACATTTTATTTGGAAGAGGTAGGAAAACAGTAGAATGCAAATTTAAAGACATTTACATTATTAATTTACGTCTTTGATCCTATGAGAATAGAGAGGCTTAACTTGTACAGGGGTTAAGAAAAAGTAAACTTTGGATGCGGCTTTTATACTTCAACTCGCGTACTAGGTACGCACTCATTTGGGAATAGGAATAATGTCAAATACAAATTATTGTGTGTTATTGTCATGTGTACCGTGTTTGATTTAATTTGATAACGGGTGTTTTCTACAATGCAATACATATCTTTACTTATTTTTCTAATAAAAATATCAACATTGCAAGAAAATATATCAAACTTTTATTTATTACAACGTGCACGTCTAATTTAGAAATTCTATAATGTAATCTCTTTCTGCTTAAACCAGTAGACTTGTATGTATACAAAAGAGACTATAAAATTAATTCTTTCCATATAAGATACAACAATAATAAAGTAGAGAGAGCAGATAATTAAAGTTTTCTAATGCTCCGAGAATATAGTAAAACAGTTTATTAAATGAAATAACCGCATCCACAATTTCGTGAACGCAGCCAAGCCACCGATCCCGAGTTAGATAATCAACTGTGCCATTTACAATTTACACTCCGCCATCGAAGGCGCACGTTTTAAAACCCGCAATCTGTGATAATGATTTAATTCCGGGAACGTTTTGTTCGGATAATTGGGAAAGAAATGGAAGGTTTAATTTGTAATTAATAAGTCTTATGGAGAATCGATGGTTATACATGCGAAAGCCTATCTATGTGTGAGCCGTAGCCAACTTGGCCAACGAATTTAGTTGAATAGAATTAATGAATAAAATTGTTGAAGATACAGTACTGTTGTGTTTTCTGATGAATATCAGCGCGATTTCTAATTATTATGTACACATAATAACATAGTTTAAGAAACAAGGATAATAATTATTTTTAAGCTATTGCATAGCTTCTATCGCGGGCCTTGAGCGCGGGGACCGAATCCAGAAATTCCGTAACGAAAAAACCTCACGCTCCCCACTCCGACGGGCACGGAGGTGTAGCTTGAAGGCATGCTATGCAATAGCTTTACCGCGGCAGTCCCCGAGTGCCACACGTCTTTTTTTATTTTATATATTATATAAATATGATATCGCATATAATGCCAATCCTTTATTCTGTACACTCTACGTTCTCCTCTACGTTATCCTGTACAATTCATACCTAATAGGAATAATAATAATTTATATATATTTGGACGACTTAAAAATATCTTGGATAAATAAATGTGTATAGATTTTTTAATTACTTATTTTATGTCAACCGGACAAAAATACATGGTCATGATCAGTACATCCCTGACTGTAAATAAAACTAAATTAAATGCCATCAAATTAAAATGTAAATCAAACAAAACCACCAATTCGAAGTATAATAAACTGTTCACTGAACAGAATTCATTGCTCAGTAATTCCCGAAGTATTGCTTTAGGAAGCCACTCCAACTAACTTCACGGTATCAATTCTAGGAATAATTTCATCAAGTACTAACTTACTAAGATCACAGAATAAACATCGGTCAGGATATTATTTACTAGCTGCTTCGCGCGGTTTTACCCCCGTTTCTCCTCTCCTGTTGGTCGTAGCGTGATGATATATAGCCTATAGCCTTCCTCGATAAATGAGCTATCTAACACCGAAAGAATTTTTCAAATCGGACCAGTAGTTTTTTTTATTTTTTATTTTATGTCAGAGCAAGCAAAGGGGCAGGTGGGCCACCTGATGTTAAGTGGTCACCACCGCCCATAAACACGTAGTTAGTTCCCGAGATTAGCGCGTTCAAACAAACAAACAAGCAAACTCTTCAGCTTTATAATATTAGTATAGATTTACGCTGTACAGAGTATTATTTTTACCATATTTTTCTTTGGAGCTTTTTCTATGTGTGATATTATTTCGTTTCTTGTTTTCCTGTTAGTTAGAAACCGGTAAATTAATTGACACTATTTTATTTCTCTCCCAGATTTGTATAACTGGACCGTGTAAAAAAAAAAGAACGAAAATTCATAACTCTGCTTTCACAGCGCATTGGCAAAACTTACTTTTTCTACATATTTATAGTAATGTATTTTTATTCGATTTCCCCTTCCCTGAAGCGGTTATTACACATCTGAAGCAAAAGTATACGATTCTAAGTATGGTCTACTACTGTCTATCTACAACGATCGGGAACTATCAATTTAAAAAGAAAATCTATACTAATATTATAAAGCTGAAGAGTTTGTTTGTTTCTTTGAAGGCGCTAAACTCAAGAACTACTGTTCTGGTATGAAAAATTCTTTCGATGTTGGATAGCCCATTTATCGAGGAAGGCTATAGGCTATATATCATTACGCTAAGACCAACAGCGCAGCTAGTTGCATAATAAATGCTTCAGACTTTAGAGCAATAACAGCTGAATTTATTAAAAATCTGAACATTCCCTTACAACACTTACGGAAATAACTAGTTGAAACAAAAGCAAAATTCAAAATAACGTGCGGTCCGCATACAGGAATGGCGGATGAAAAATTTTCAACATAAATTCGACTGTCGCACTCATACGGACTCGTAAAACAGATTCATTTTATTGTCTCCGCTAAAATATGTTTGTTTAGATCTAAGTTTAAGGTGAAATTGTGTTATTGCTCGTAAAATTAGCATAGTTGCTTCCGGAACGTTATAGTTTTATGGCCATTTTATACCTGATAGTAAAAGTATGGGAACTTTGATGCAGTGAATTTGATGGATGTGTTGACATTGATTTCTTTAAGCCTAGATATGGAAGACATCTATTTAATTTCAATAATCATTTGTAATATAGTAATTCTAATATTTAATGTTTATTTTTTGTTCTTTGTTCGGTTGAACATGCTTATTTCTCTGGTACGAGTTTAAACAAATATTTTATATAGTTGGATAGCTAATTTATCTATAGGTAATGGTTATGTTACAAAATGCTAAACCCATAAGAGCGAAGATCAATGATAAATGTTGGAACTTACGCGGGAATCGCATCTTATCGACTCCCATCCCAACAAAAGCACTAGCATAGATACAAAAAAAAATGAAAAAAAAATTTACATTAATTAACTGTAAAACTAAGAAAATGGTTTATTAAATGGAAAACCTATGAAGTTGTTAAGTTTCATGCAATTTGTATGAAGTTCTGTAACCTCTTCATTTGACGTCCCGGTAAATAATGAATTGCGTTGTTCTAGGAACATTCTGGAAAACCTGTTTAAAATATTATATTACGTGAAAATATTTAATCATCAATTTCTTTGAAATTTATAATAATTTGTTTATTGAATATCGAGGAATAAATAAATAAATAAATATAGTAGAAGTTATTTTAATTTATAGTATAAGTTGTAGAAGAAAGCAACCAAATGATTACTTTCTTGAGCACAAAGTCAATACTTTATTATAATTAATATAAATTTAAAATAAAAAATACAATATTATAAATGTGAATATATAATATGTTTGTTTGTGTTTTCATGTGACGTTTGCAACTTTCATAGTGGGCAGGTGGTTTTTCTGTCAAACTTAACATCAATTATTTCCTAAATATGTCCTAAATTCCTACGCACTATGTCGTAAAATCTATTACTTCGTTTTACCAAGATAAATACCGCATCCAAACGTATTTGATTTCACAATGGCATTATCAATAAACTGTGAAATCTTCCAAAAATATATCCGTGAGGCTTTTACCGATTTCATTCGATCCCGTCCACTGGACACATTAGGAAATTGTATACGTGACTGGAATCGAACCCGTGACCTCGTTGTTGATAAATATGTGGTTAGTTAATCAAAGGGCGGGCTGTAATGCGCGTTATGTTGATTGTGGACAGAGAGTTAGATAATTATTTTTTGGATGTGGTAATTTTTTATGTTATCTATACTTATAAAGCTGAAGAGTTTGTTTGTTTGTTTGTTTGAACGCGCTAATCTCAGGAACTACTGGTCCGATTTGAAAAATTCTTTCGGTGTTAGATAGCCCATCTATCGAGGAAGGCTATAAATCAATAAGTGAAAACTTATTATTTGATTTGAACACTCTTAGGGTGTGCCAGGAAAATCTTATGAGTTCGCGTTACTGACATGCTTTATATATTTTGAATATGAATACTTACTAAAATTTCTAATGATACGTTTTTAGCTCTATCGGTAGTCTCTACTTATTTTTTTTTAATTACTTACATTATTTCATTACATTACTTATTGAATTCAATATAAGGAAGTAGTAACAATATTTGGTCACGTAGACTATAAGGCAATAGACGCCGGTTCGAATCCTACCCCGATGGGATCTTGATTAAATTTTTCCTATGCTTTAAAAAATTACTTGCAGACTATTTACTAAAAAAAAAACTTGCATGAAAAAAATATGAACGTTTATTATATAAAAATGTTAACCAGCTCTTAGTCTATATATCTGCCTTGGTCTCTTATTAAGAGAGCATTATAATTACGTATTACGGACCCTTTGAAGTAATCCTGATGAAGAAAGAAATAATAATAATTGCTAACTGCTTCGTTAGGTGCTTTGTGAACTAAATTAGGATCCAGTATTTATTCGGGATAAATCAATTTCTATCTCTGGTTATTTGTTTTTTGATTAATTATTTCGTTCATAATATTATTTATACAAGCAGTATTTAGTGTTTCATTCAATGGGATGTTTTGGGTTCGATACTCAGAGGACATATTGTATAATCTCAGAAACAGTAACTGGTATAAAGTATAAAGTATTTAAGAACGCTATTTGTACAATAGACTTTAATATTACTTTAAGACACTTTTATTAGCTTCACCAGCTATATGTTTGTATGTGTTACCGTCTCCGTTAAAATCGATTTTGACTAGTGAGTCAAGTGTACGATTTTGACTCACTTAAAACGGACAAATTTAATTCAAACTTTGTACACATTCAAGAATCGGTGACGATACAGTTAGGTATTTTATGAGTTAAGATATCTTTTTGAAGCGTGCATAACATTCCAAATAATAATGATAATTACATATTTCCTCAAGTTTCTACATCGAACTACAAACTTGTTAAAAATGGCGAAAAGAGATAAAAATCGGCGGCAGGTGCAACATGCATTAGCCCCGTTAAGTGCCGGCACTCACTGGACACTGATTAATGTTCTGTTTACTGAGTGCTGAGGAAATAGTGGTATTTTTGAAGTGGAGAGCGGCGCCTTAACAGTTTTTGTTTCGTTGTAGGTTATAAATGGAGGAGTATGGATGGATAATCTTAAGAAAGAAAATGCTGATTGGTTCTGTGTGAAGTTTGGCATAGAGGTATATCATACAAGTAAAGTTGTGGTTTCTAGTAAGTGCTATGACTGATTACATGTTATGATTGAAATAAGTAGGTATTTCAGTAAAATAGCATAATGTATCAGCCATTATGTATATAATAACATGTAGGTAATATAGCTTTATTACCTACGTAGCGCTAACTGGAACCCACGGCTTTGCATGAAAATAAAAATTGAAAGTGCAGTGAAAATTGTTGTTAGAATATTCAGAACATAAAGACTAACTAAAATTTGGTATTTTCGTAGTTTCTATGTTTAAATAATTGAGTGTAGAGCGAAAACTTTTATGAGGATATTACTACACGAAAATAATTGATAATTTAGTGAGTCCCGCGGAAATTCTTGAATTTTCCATACTTCAAGGCTGAATATTATTTCTTTTTTCGTAGTAGGTATATAAATTATACGTATAGGAATTATACAGTGTGAAGAAATATCTTTCAAAGTTTGCTTATTCTATTTTGATTGTCTTTCAGGTCTCGAACTCGGGACCTCGTTTCATTAGATTTGGACTACTCTTGTTTCATATGTTACATCATAATATCACAGCATTATTAAAGTTAACAAAAAATAATTCGATTTTTCATAAAACATTCTTTAATACATGCTTTTTCAAGATTTAAACGCATTATCTTTAACAAATAAATAATCAGGTTTTTCCATGCTTTACAACAAATAAGATCTAAACAACTTCACGTGTACAAAAGGTTCCATACATCAAGGATGCACTTAGCGAGCCACCAGACACAGGAGATGCTGGAGTGTTTAAGTGGTAAATATATAAAACACAGTTTTAAAACGGATATTCTGTATATACACCTTGATTGAAGACTTTGATAAAACTATAAAACAGTTAAAGAACAGTAGTCAAATAGTTTACATAATTAAAAATAAACGTGTAAAATAAATTGTTATTAAAGTACCCGAGCGACACACTCATTTTGTGATTCAGCTCTTTACAAAAATATGTAGGTATGTACATATTTCAAACTACCAATTATTATAAGGAGATGAAATTTTAAATTTTGATTAAATGTTACAAATATTAATTCAAAGGTAGGTATATTAATTCAAACGTCAAGTTGTTCAGTTCATCATTATTGAAACATGCATGGTGGCAAATATGCATTATTATACGAAAAACACCGATTGTATCATCACGATACGTGGAGGGAACACTTAAAACACGTGCAACAAAACGACTCACTGCCTTTATATTACACGTAACAATAATAGCGTCAAAACATTACAAGATTATTTTCAACTGCGCCTAATGTAACTTACACTATAACCAGGATTCACAATAAAGGACACACGTAAAACAAACGAAGCCAAGTTAACAAAAACAAAAGCCACCTAGCGGCAATATCGCTCGAATATATTTACGGGCTCAAATAAACGGATATAAAAGTCACAGTTTAATAAAAGATGTTGGTACACGAAATTCCCATATACGCAAGCGAAATGAAATGCTTGAGAATTTTCATTGCTGTATTCTTTTAGAAAACTGATCTCATGAATACCTTGGCGGAAGATTTTGAGACACGACTCTTGGAAGACAGACGGTATGCCCTTTGATGTGGTTTGACAATTTTATTACATGCGATACGGAATGAAATTATTATGCAATTGTGCATGCTCCTGCTTTGTGGAGTTTTAAAGTAAAACTTTGTAAGGTATTCGTTTAAAGTCGCTTCAATGGTAAGTGGAAAATAAAAGAATATTGCTATGAGATAGCGCGCATTATTTTTATTTTGTAATAATGGAACCATTTGTAACTATAAAACTGAGAAATATATAATTTTATTAACAATATGTGTACTTGAATTAAAATGATATTTCTTTAAAGCTCGTTTGTTATAAACTTGGTAACTAAATTTAACAAAACTGACAAGTGACTTAAAATTTTTGCTTAATTTCATCGGCACCTAAAATACGCAGAGGAGTAAAAAAATACTCAGAAACTATTTAAAATCAAACAAATCATAATCAAATGAAATACCCCCAGTATACTTTACTAGAGCAACTTAGATAATGTAGAACAGGAACGTTTTATTTTAAATATCCTCGTTTAAGAGTGCTCGTTGTGTTGTTAAAAGAATTTTACGACTAAATGTAAGTCACACTCGGACCAAGATTGCTATGTAAATTAAAATTTCAGGAAAATGTCGCCCAATTTCAGGTTGGGTTTTTGTAAGAAGTTACTATTTAAAGGCGCTTTATTTTTATTTAATTTTTTAAGTACATTTCTTATGAATTTATTTATTTTGTTTAACGGACTTTTCTCGAGAGTAAAAATTGTGTCAGAGATCTTCTGGACCAACCAGTATTAATAATTGAGAATTTACTTTCTTTAATAATCGTAACGCGTAAAATGACAAAAAATATTTTCAATAGTTTAAAGGTACTTTTCCACTCTATTAATTGTAGTGTTAATTTTCTTAAAAGTTCAATGACCAGCTGAAATTATCCAAAAATAACCATAGAGAATATATTTCTGAATCCAACCACACACTCGCAAAATAACGAAAACGCCCGCGGCTTTACGCTCATTTTAATTTTGAGCATTAACACGTACGCATTCTAACCGGTGTTTTTCTCTTTGTATCACGTCCACTCCGTTTATCTTATTCCATATAAATAAATGGCTTTTTAGTTGGAAGCAAATTGGAGCCGACATCGTGTCATTGCGATGAATATACGGGAATACATTTTGTACGCGACAGCGGCGTTAAGACTAAGGGCTTTCCACCAATAATGAGCAAGGATAGTGTCGCTTCAAACGCTAAACGCTTCAAACTTCAAACTAAATGAAGCGATATGATTGATCTTTACAAACACATTCCACGCTAGATGAGATAGAGCTATAACTGTGCGGGGATGTGCCCCGCACATTATTGGCTTAAAAGCACTCTAATGTAAGCCATACACGCTAAAATCTACCGTACGAGGTGACCAAACAGGTCAACCAATAATAGGTAGGGTGAAAAACGACACAGGTCTATTCCCACAAACGTTATGGTCTACCTGAGCAGGTACACCTGTATAGGTGGACCTGTCAAGAGTATCGTAACGTTTGGCAGCTATCAGTAGTCAAGTGTGTTATGGAGGCTAGATAAAGTAAGATGTAAAATGTGATATTGTTTATGCGGATAATCTTCTGCCGAATTCAAAGTTATTACTTGTAAACGTGAACTAAATTAGATAGTTAATAACTGTGTCGTATATTAATCCTATCTTTTTAAAGCAGCAGACATTCTGTCAAGTGGAAAACTTAATGTTCCTTAAGAATGAAAACATAATAATGATTGAATTCAAACAAAAATTCAATGGAAAATGTACAAGTATTTGATGTTTGAGAAATTAATAAATGCAAGTTAAATGAAACAGTATCGCTTGAAATCTTCCCCCGTATACGTTCACTTTACGAGCTCTCTACATAAAGCACTTCATGCCATGTGTTATTATGACAACTTATTTCTCGAAATGTACGTTAAAGCAGGCATCAAGCGTGCTCAGGATAAAATATACCGTATTACTGGGGGAGTAAGTTTCAAAACTAAATAAATCCGGGCGAAAAGCTTTTTGATGTCATCGTGCCTTTGTGTTTTTTAATGATAGTTGATGTTGTATGTTGGGCTTAATTTTTTGGGGATCATGCGTTTTTGGCGCTCTGAATTGTTTAGCTATATATGTTATTTTGACGTGACAACGTCTTAAATTAGGTTGCGGCTGGGAGTCACTTATGAAAAAGTGTAACGCTCGGTAACGTTACGATGAGTCACCGAACGAGAGAGAGGCCCGCCGAATGCCTTGCGTCTCTCTCCCACTCAACTATGATCGAGAAAAAGACGTTGTCACGTAAAATCTTCGCCCGTAAAACCGACTTTACAGGCAACCATTTTTTTAGTGTTATTATTCTACTGTAAGTGGTACATTGACCTATTTTATTTCTAGATGACTAATTTACTCGTTTATTAGAGTGACTGCTTTTCAGGAAAGATAATGCTAACCGCGCAATGGTAGAAAGGCCCGATGCCTCGTAAATAAGAGCGAAGTAAAAATAATATGATTATTTGGAAAAGTTTTCATATGGTGTTAATGTAGCCCCGGCCGAGAAAATCGCTTATGACGCGCCACGTCCACACAAAACGAGAATCCTCGCGCGGATGCTTCGCGATGCTGCTCGCTCTGTGTGGACCCGCCTATAACAATTTATAGGCGGGTCCACACAGAGCGAGAATGACGTTTCATATTAATTGGTCTTTTTATTGAATGATAGCATAATATTAGATAGAATATTCTAGTACAATATATGTAGTTTCTAAGGCACGTCTTTCTCATAACTTAAATCGAATCAAAGTTTCTATACAACGTGGTTATTTCTTTTTCTGTAACGTGGAAGAAACCATTCAAAGGCTTATGCGTCATTGTAAAATGTAGAAAAAGTTTGAACTAGATGTTGTAAAGAGTAAAAAATAAAGTAAGAAAAAAGCAAGGAAACAATCTGTGATGTGATACGTGCAGTGTGTTACAATCATTTTTATCTTAACATCCCATTTCCCAGCGTTTAAAGATCGCGAGGCCAGGAAAATGGCGATTTAATTTCTATGCAGGATATGTTTATTTAATGGAGTCACAACTTATTCACTTATTCTGTTGAACTTTATTGAAAATTAATTTTAAAAGGTTTATGATGTTGAAAGTGATATTTTTGGTTTTGTGGCATTCAAATGCTATAGTTATAAATTTATAGGTTTATGATGTGTTAAGAAGTAGGTAACAGATGACCGCGAGTCGCGCCGTATAGTTTAAGTGCAAAAATGTATGTAATTATTATTGAAGCATAAAATAATAAGGAAAAATAAATTAACGGGTTCAAAATAGGTATAATGTGAAACCCTGCCGATTTATATTATTGTGTTTATACGTTTTACGATTTGCATTTGAAAGAAATAAATATAGGTATTTATTGCCGAAGCAGTAAAATAAATACAATAATACATAAATTATATTCTAGTAGTAGTTCTATCGATAATTCCTCTAACTTCCTGGCCCAACATGAGTGCTCGGTTTTCATTAAAAGCATGCGCCGCGTTACCCTGGCGTCATTTCCGGCCATTACCGACCGCTCAAAAACCCCCGTAATCAACGTAATAAAACCATTTCACTTAACATTACCGCCTCGAAGGACCAGATTTAAGTTTGCAACCACTCCCTTAGTTTGAACTAGTTACCTAGACATTTATTTCAATTGTTAACGAAAAGTTTTTTTTTTGTATAACTAAGGCGAAGATCTCGAATTAAGTAAGTTATTTAAGTGTAAGAATATGTTTGTTTCTCTCACTTACTCCATAAAAGTGGATTTCAGTTTTAAAATCAAATTTTGAAACTGGCAACCGTATCGGAAAGAACATTTCAAATTCGATTATCGAAAAGGGGATCCCGTTTCTTGAGCATACGTAAGATAAAACGGCCCCTGTCTATTTACCTGCCAAACTGCTAATTTCGCGAGAGAATCGGGTGTCTTAGCCGTATACGGTATCTGAAAAGGCTTTTATCGGGATGGAACCTTCTAAGAATTTTTTAAACATAATTACCCGTTAGCATTCAGCTCGGAACGGAGCAAATATTGAATTCAATTCTCATTCAAAATATTTGCTATTATTTTAAATACGAAAGGTTAAAGGTTGATTGAAGTTAGTATTACTGGATTAATTATTCGGATTATACGGATCTAAAACATTAACAGCATTATCTGGGGTGTAGTTTGAGGCAGTTAATATTTATGAACAACTTTAATAAGTAAAATTTTTAAGGAACAGGAAGGAAAATAGAAGCATGCATTATTTAGCAATCTGACATGTCACCAATAAGTTACATAATATTATCATTAGAAAAGTAAATTTATTGTCAAAATGTATTTCACAGACACATTTTTAATTGCTACTGATTGATATCTGATATCCTTATAATCGTTTTAAATATACTTAGAAAATTCCATTTATAATCCAAAGTAATAATAACTACAGAAATAAATAATAATTAACTAAGCTTCTTAAATCGCTACAAATTGAATACACCTTGATCATTAATCATTTATTATTAAAGATGAGATTCGCAATTCATAATCCTCTCTAAGATGATCGATTTAACTCCTAGTCCAGTGTACGAGGAATCGAGTCCGCAATCGGTTTAATATCGATTAAAACACGATCATATGCTCTCCACTCGAGAGGGACTCATGAATTTCAAAAAGCAATCGAATTGCATTAATTCGAGATGCCGTTAGAGCCATCACGATTTCGACGATGGCCCTCCAATGATTTATGCGAAGATGGAAGCCTTCTTGAATGAGATATTAAACGTTGAAATGATGCGCATTCAACGTTGACACTCGGCCACTTATCTCTGCGTAGTTCCTGCTACCCTGGTACAATTGGATTTGATTTAATAGCCCTTTCAAGCTCGTTTGTAATATTTATTTAAATTTTATTTCTTGCTTATCTTGCTATTTGTTATACTGTCAGACAATGTCTGGCTTATTTATACAAGCGTTTCTTTTTTCGATTTTGGTAGGATATGCGTTTAAACGTGAATTTCTCTCTGTTTCCTGTTAACCTGGTATAATAATTCTTTTATTTTACCCCGATTTTTTACAAGGAAAATATATTTCAATATTATTCGATGAAATTTCATGCGGAGTAATTTTGTTGTTCTCGTTCCTTGTTTAATTGGTGTTATTATAAATCCTTTTGCAACTGATACAATTGTAAATTTTCCGGTAAGGGAATATTCATGCGCTTTATCTTTACCAATAAGCAAAATTTGAGTAACACAAATCTCACCAAATTATAATTCAGGCTTATCGGTGAAGTTTTATGTCAACTGTTATTATAAAAGTTTGTCTTGAAACCATTTCTTTTTTATGTAGGTATCCCAGAAGTTCAATTCTACCATTAAAAAGTTTAACTTTACAGATATAAACGTAAGATCTCATCACAACAAACACGTATTCTCAGAACTAAAGTAAATAAGTCCAAAAAATACACTAAAGCAAGGGCAACAGTCCATAACAAAATTGTAAAATCACAGTTTCTCCAATCCAGGTGCGAATAAATACGTCATTGGCTTTAATTAGCTACAAAGACGGTCCGAGCGTAGTTCACGACAATGCTGAAAAACAAACAGACATTTAATTACATACATGCAAATGCAAGTAGGCACAGAGTAAATAGCTGTAGAGGGTTGTTAACTAAATATTTAGGTGAGATTGTAGATTTGTGGAATGGGGAGGTGGAAATAATATTCTGTGAAATACGTAATACTTAGTATCTAGGTTGTAATATTTAGTATCTGGGTTCTTTTTAGGAGTTCGTATGCAGAATGAAGTGGAAAAAGGATACAGAAAGATAAATAAGTTTCTATAACAGCGGGATTATTTTAAATATAGTGTAATATTGTCTAAAACAGAGACAACACAATCAGCAATTAACAAAATTTGAATGTATAACCACGTATTACGCCTAATGATTTTTCACTGTTACATTACAGAATGGTCTTACATAATCATTCTTTATTAGTGACAAAGAAAAATTCCCAAAAAATCAGAATGACAATACACTCAAATAACAAAGCCTGATTAAAACATTTGAATAATGAGTCTATCGGATAAAAAAATTGTGCCAATACATAAAAAGGACCATAGAGCGTGATTGAAATCCATTTGGAATTTATCTTTTCCGACGCGAATTACTCGAGATCAGACGTAGCGTAATAAAATTGAGACATAAAATAAATTTTTCCATTAAATTGTGATCAGTGAAATGAAGGATCGACGCGACGCCATTTACATTTTTATAGCACAATTGTCATTTATTGCTTGACATGTTGCAGGTCGCGGTTTTGGTTAATTCGTTTTTTATTTGACACGAATTTACATGTATTAATTATATTTTTTTCCTATTAAATAAAAACATTACTACCATACCGAAACAAAATATTGTAAATCAATTTAGTTATTATCTAAATCAAGCTTAATAGAAATGTACCTTATATGAAATAATTTTAATATAGCTCCAGGCTACTATCAGATACTAGAGAGCTTAAGATAAGAAAACAGACTTAATAATAGAAACAACATTACTCGGAGATATAACTATTTTCATAATTGGCAAAGCTTTTTCATCTCATCAAACAATATATTTTTTTTATTATTATTTCATATTCAATTAAGTACTTACTTATCCGATGTTGCTACAATTAAGTCGCTGAAATTAGCTTAATGAAAGTTTTTAAGTATGTCCATGTATTTCAGAAATATGGGCAATTATATAAAGAAAAATATGCTACGATATTTACTTGGGTTAAAACCATTGGTTAAAACCATAGGTTAAAACCTACCATTTTAATTGATATGCGTGCTCTATTAAAAGCTAGTCTGTTTAACATCTGTCGGCCAAACAAAACACGGTTGTCGGCATATTGAACGCAAATTATCGGCCTGTTATAGATGTTCGCTTTCATATAGTTACCGAATTTGATGTTGATGGGAATTAAAAAAGAAATACGTGATTTTTCCCGCCAATTTGCGATGAAAAAACTGATAAACTTTTTTTCTGGTGTTGAGTTAAATTGCTTTTTAAGTTCTAGCAATTTGAAATGTTTGTTGGCATTTTTAGTGGAATTGTAGTGTTTAGTATTTTTGTAAGATTGCACATATTTACTGATAAAAAAGTTTAGAAGCTTTTGTATTTTTCACATTAATCCTTTTTGTGATATTTATAGTTGGACATATATAAGTTATATTATATGGATATACAGGGTGTCCCACTGTTGGTATACTAAGCTCAAAGGAGGTTATAGTTTTGCATACGGTGAGTTTATAAAAAATAATTATAAAATTCCAGATGCATCTTTTTTTCAAATAGATGTATTC
>CAJQZM010039360.1:0-12659 GCA_907164665.1 Colias nastes | reverse complement strand
AGACAGACAGACAGAGTTACTTTCGCATTTATAATATTAGTATGGATTGCCCAGAGCAAAGCATCATTTAAGCTTCTAGTTGCTCTACAGTACTATAATATACTTATTCCGATTAAATATCTAATGAATGAAACGACCTAAATAAGATCAGCGCAATTATCACCCTTTATCAAAGCTAGAAAATTTCCGACTCCTGAACTAACGACATAGGAATGGCGACATCTAAATATCTTATTATCTAAACTAGCGACCCGCCCCGGCTTCGCACGTGTGCAATGCTGATACATACATATAAATACACTACAGAAAAACTGTGAACGTTGTATATAAAAACATAGCGGCCCGCTCTGTCTTCGCACGGCCGTGCGAAATAAAATAGATAGCCGGGCGGCCGGCCGGTACCGCCGCAAACGCTACGTCCCGCAATTTTTAAATCTGTAATATCTTCGAAAATATTCACTTAAATCATACGGTGTAAAGGGCCATATAGATCTATATTAAATGAACAATGTATTCAAGGTATTTAATTGGTTAAGGATTAATGCTGTATTGGTTAAAATCGCATCGAAAATTAGCCATTATTTGTCGTAAAAAGTAAATGACAAAAAAAAGTTATTGTGGGTTATCCATAAGAGATAGACATATACCATCGCGGACTTTTCTGTAGACCTTTTCAATGTGTATAATACTTAGTACATTATTTTGATAAAACTCGTAGGGTTCAGCCTGCGTTTGCAATGTAAGCGGAAAAAATGTAATTTTTTACGACATCACATTAGAAACCTCAAAAATAACAGTACTTCTCCACTATTTAATGGATGTTATTATACATATAAACCTTCCTCTTGAATCACTCTATCTATTAAAAAAAACCGCATCAAAATCCGTTGCGTAGTTTCAAAGATTTAAGCGTACAAAGGGACATAGGGACATAGGGACATAGGGACAGGGAAAGCGACTTTGTTTTATACTATGTAGTGATGATATTCCGCACTATCCGTGACTAATCTGTAGGGGCGTGTTAATTCAGGTGCATTGTAATGTACTAAATGGTACTAATTTAGGCATGGGAACAATATTTCGGCGCGCGTTGCGTGCCAAACGTCTCTGCCTGCCTGTTTACGTGTGTCGCGAATCGTCTACGTTTTTAATTTATACTTCCCTATATTGGATGCGATGTAATTATTATCGATGTTTATTTGTTATTGTTCTGTTTTTGATTTGACTATTGGAGGTCGTTATGAAACAGCGCATACGCTGAGTTAGTGTCCGAAGATCTTAAATATCATTCTGGTTAAAAAGTTGACTAGTTAGTTGCGTACAAAATAAAGTATAGAATAAAAGAACAGAGGAAGCAATAAAGGGACGACTTATCGAGAACTACAATAAAATGTAGATCAAGGCTCACAAGCCACATATTGCCTTCATTATTGTTCAGTATAATGTTCAGAGTAAATTAACTTAAATAATTTATAACTAGGTTTTTTATACTGCACCTTGATATTCACGTTACAATATAAAAATTGTATGAAACAGATAGGTACAATAACATTAAATTATTTTCGCTGAATTTTTTCTCAATACATACCTATTTTATTTGAATCCACTTTAACATATGAATTACAGAGCTCAATATTTAATAAGTTGAATAAAATATAATCAACTTGGGCAGATTTGTACACTAACTAGACGCTGACGCCGTGTCGCTGAACTTTGCTGTTAAAGTCATTATTGCGATGCCGGATCTTCGGCAAAAAATTAAGAACGCTTACGGAATCGATTCCTCGAAAAATTATCTAGTGATGCACGTGCTTTGCAAATATTGACATGCTTTAGCGATAACACATTTGTTTGCGCGTAATCCAGATTCCACAATCCACATGAAGCTTTAATACGTCAATATTATGTTAACATTTAACTTGTGATAAGGAAAACATATTTCATTCTATGCACATTTGTCTTTGGAAGTTTGGCTCCGAACGAGGGAAAACCGGAGGCCAAATTGGATGCACGATGTTTTTTGCGATTTCGATAATAGTGTTCTTCCTCAAGGCAATTTGTCCTCTGTGTGTTACGTGATTAGAATGATAATCCCTTAGATAGTTATAAGATTGAAAGCCTAGTTGTAAAAACATAAACACAAAACACTTGAATTTTAAGTGGCATTTATCTTCAATCTCACGAAGAGCTAGCTTGGCATCTTTATGATCCTGAACTTATATAAAATTGACAACATTTGATATTTTCCTTAGCAACCTAGATTTTGACAAATCAACAAAAACCACTTAAGTTTTTGCCCATCTTCGAAGCAGACTTCAGGCACTTCTCTGAATACACAATTCACATTGATCTTTTCAATATAAACTTGTGTACTTATCCGAGTACTCGTATGAAAACCGGTCACAACCTCTTTGGCGTTAACCTCACTAGAGCACAAAGTAATGTATATCGACGATAAACCGCCAAAATCACAAGGTCCACTCAACGTATCGCTAGACGTTGTTGTGAGTCACGATGTATGGAAGAGTTATAGATATAAGATAAGTAATAGACAGATAGCTATACGCTATAGATAATGCCCTATTTATTTATATTGGAGTAGAATAAGACGTATAGGTATATAAAATGAACTTTTTGTAATTCATTAGGTACCTGCTTGTAAATGCACGAACGGCGTTTCATAGTGGCTTAAATTTTCAAATGGTAGGTAAATTTCCAAATGTCAATGTGACTTTAAATTACGATAGAATATAGATTAAATTAGATTAGATAATTAGTTTTTCAGGTGGATTCAATGAAAATATAGGTGTCAAATCAGACAGTACATTATCAGACTGTCTGATAATGTACTGTCTGATTCAGACAGTGGAAACATACATATGATTTTGTTCCTGAGTCCTCATTTTGAATTGCGAAATATTTCATCGTAACTATCGCTTGATGACGCAGTTTCAATTCTATTCGGTTATTAATGTTTAAAAATAATAACATGGTGAGCCTCCTTAAGGTATCGGAGCATTCGGATATTGAACCACGAAAACTTTCCTCCATCTCTTCTACTAGAGAGACTACTTCAATCAGAACTTCCCATTCAAGACGCATGAATCAAGTCCGCAATCATTTCGTACAGCCATCTGTTAGACGCGGTCTGATCGCAACTATTTCCGTCACCGAATCCAGACGATCGAATTGTAACACGTGATATGTTGAAAAGCGATTTTGTCACGCGTTGTCGCCGCGTATTTTAGTTCCTGATGCAAATCACGGTGCCTATCGTTTGTGGCAATGAAAATTCCTTCAGGTAATTTAAAACACCGTCTCGAGCCCATCGGGTGCCCGATTATCTAGTAATAGGCTACGACGACCGACTTCTCACACTAATTAAATTGTCAATAATCAAATGTAGGGCGATTCCGTTCTTTTATAATTATTGTTACAGTATGTAGCACTAGTTTATATTAATAACAGTTCAAATGGCTGTTTATGGCATTTAGCACCTATAAATAGTTACCACTGTTTATAAATGGTGCCTATCCATATTTCTCAACATATATCTTTGAAGTTCAGTGATCAAGCTTATCATTTTCTTTTTAATAGTAACTAGTTAGTATGAATTTTACAGGGCAAAAATCTACAGGGGACTTTTAACAGATTTCTCTAGTCACATGTTTCTATTGATATACAACTGTCCATTGAAGAATATTGAGCAAATGATTTCCCTGTCGTTCAAAGTTGTTGTCCAGTGATTTATAAGCATATGTACCTAAGGTCATGGTCATGCTCTGTTATTATATATCTATAATTAGCCAGAATAAGTTAAATAGAATCTACTCATACTTCAATAAAATAAATCTAACATTAACATTCTGATAGTGTTTAAAAAAATTACTATTCACAGGCACTTATCAAATACTCTACAAAATAAAAGTGTTGAGTATGAGATAAAAATAAACTTGTTTCATGTTCATTGAAACAATGGTTTTGGTGTATCATTAGAATAATTGGGATGCTGTGTAACATTATTGTCTCCTTGACCCTGAATCATGATTTTCCACCGTTAACATTTAGAATACATAATTTCATTGTTTCTCTCAGGGTTTTTTGCATGTTGCTGACAACAAGTTTAATACATATTTAGATTTGGTCAAGTTAACTAAAGGTGTTTTTCGTAAAATGAACCTTGTTATTAGTGATTTAGGGCAGATTTTTATTTTATGTATTTCAAGTTATTTAACTCTCATTAAAAATGAACCAAAGTCTTTTATTATTTTTGGACTTTAATGAACAAAGTTACCAAATATCTTTTGTTCTAAATAAGGATAAAAAACAACAGAGTTTGATCAACTGTTTAAAATAGAAACACTCTACTGTAATAACATAAATTTTATGTCAAATATTGAGTGAAGTAAAAAAACAACATTTTAAAAGTTTGTTTCTACACAATATTCTACAAAAATTGATACATATCTGCCCATATGAATCTTATTATAATCTCTAGCGTTTTTGTTAAATTTTGACAAGAATTTTGTAATAATAATTATTAATTATCAACACACAAAGGAATCATGACATTTTTTTTATGTTAATATTACAAGTATAGTAGTGTATTATTATAACTTGAACTGTATGTACCTATTTGTTACAGAGTTTTTTTTATTTTTATTTAAAATTTCTGAGATTAATTACATGAGCAAGGGTGGAACATACATAACAAATAATTCTTAAAATTAAATTAATACTTGAGAAAAATGTTTTATTCAACATAATAAATAAATGAAAAGTTCCAAACACTTGATTTATTCAAAGTTTTAAATCACTTGTAAATTTTTATGTTTTGTTGTTTTCTTTATTATTTAATTCCTCATTACACTTTAAATAAAGTATGTCTACTACTTAGTTATATTCATCACTAGCTGTGCCCTGCGGTTTTACCCGCAGTGCTCCACTCCTGTCGGTCTTAGCGTGATGATAAATATAGCCCAATTTCAAATCGGACCAGTAGTTCCTGAGAATAGCGCGTCCAAACAAACAAACAAATTCTTCAACTTTATAATATTACTAGCCGCCCGCGGCTTCGCCCGCTTTGTCTAAAACCTAATAAATTATATACTAAAACCTTCCTCTTGAATCACTCTATCTATTAAAAAAAACCACATCAAAATCCGTTGCGTACTTTTAAAGATTTAAGCATACAAAGGGACATAGGGACAGAGAAAGCGACTTTGTTTTATACTATGTAGTGATTTGAAATGGGATTTATGAAATAGTTATAAGTTTACTAATTATAAAGAATTAAAATAATTCTTAACAATTAGTAAACAACAAAAAAAACCTCCATGGTATACTGAGAACATTCTGGTAGAACTAGATAAGGTAAACAGATGTTTCTAAGGTCAATGTTTGATGGTTTACAAATCGTTATATATAATATAACGTCAATACGGATTTAATTCTAATGACTAAATTAAACACTACAATAAATCTATTGCCCGGCGTGAAGGACGCTAACAGGTGTTAATGATTGCACTATGTAACAGAATACTCACTGAGTTCGTTTGACGCTGCAGCCGCGGAGTCGCTCATAAATGAACTACTTCTCGATACAGGGCCCCAATGCATCCTTCGGCCAGTGTCCTGCGATTCTGTCCGCTCCCCATCATCCGCTTTACACAGATGAAGAGCAAATACGCACCAATATAACACAAAACCGATACGCATCGTGATCTTTCAATGACACTGAACTTACTGCCTATAATGTTCAAAATAAATTTTCACCACTCTTTGAACCATACACACAATCAACATTCTAACATGCAGTGGTTTCTATATAAGTTTATCAATTTTTCTAAGACCACATCACACGTACAGTTAAAAAAAACTGCAGCCAGCTTCTATGAAAAAATTATGAGGTCGAATAAATTTGACGTAAACATATTTTATATGGCAACTTTTGTAAACGTCAAACTCAACGATCACAGATAATATAATTAAGCCTTAATTTGAAAAACGTAGATAATAAATAATTTATTAAAAACTCATGCTACGTATTTTAATCCGTTGCTTTCACAATCGTTAGAGTAGAGAAAATTGTAGAGAATAATTAAAATATAATCACATAATATTTAAATTCATAGATAATAGAACAAAACAAGGGTAATAAAATTATCACAAATGGGATCAATACATAGTCTGTGACGTCAAGTGACGTTAGTAAAATAATATCAATATGTCAAGTGACCTTGCGAGTTTGTAAACAATACCTACGTACGAAATTATTAATAAATTCATTCTAATATACCCATTGAACAATTTGGTGATTTGTTTTACTTATACGAATTGAGAAATATTTCATTCAAAATGAATATAGATTTTGAGACGATGGCTGTGCTGGAAGAGGAGTCCCAAAATGTAAGTCACCCATTTTTCTTTGTCGATATTTTTGTTTGCGTTACTATTATTGTCGATTGGTGACGTAGACCAATAGAGGAAGTAAATATTTTCTGGGTATCTAATTCATAGAAAAAAAATCGTCCATATGTTCGTATCAATAACTTCCTGGTTTGGAATGTAACATTGTTATTGATAAATAATTTTGTACAATTTCTATTGCACAATAGTTTCGTCATACGCAGTGATGACCAAATTTATTATTGTATCGTATATCATAGATTCTACCATGCTAAAGATGCATTCAAATAGGTACATTTGATTAAAAAGAATTTCGTAACAGAAGTGTTTTATGTCATTTAATACTTCTATATTTTTGATTATTAGCTATAATATGTAGTTTAAAGATAAATAGATCCAATTATAAGGAAATAAAGTTAATAATATTATGATAATAACTTTGTGCTAAGTGAATTGCCATTATATTGCAACTGTTCTAATTTCTTTATCTGGTTTTGATAACAAATTTGATGTATCTTGTGTAAATGTTGGTTAATTAATACTTATTATAACTCATCTAAAGTCCTAAAGATTTTATAGATACTTATAAGTAAAAAGGATAATTTTGATTTTAAATAAATAAATAATTATTCATTTATTGCATAAAAACATGGTACATACAAAGATATTAAGATCAAAATTATAGAACATGTTTTACTATAACTAAATAGCATACAATAATTATTATTGATTCACATTTTTGTTAATGATTATAATGTCCTCGTTAGAGTAGGAAACGGAGTTACAACCTTGAGAATACAAACTACTTCAAACTTAAAATTTGTAGGTTTATTTTACTATTAACAGTGTTTAAATTAAGTATGATAAAGAGAAAATTTTATTATAGTACAGTCCCCAATTGAAATAAAATTCATTTCCGTGGGACTCACCTCCGCCATACGGACAACTGATATCCACTTAATCGGCATGTTTTTCTGAACACAAAAAGTGCGGTTGTCACTTCCTAGGGGTATGGAGGGGGGAGCTATGACGTAGCAAAGGTGGCCGTCGGGCCGTTCTATTGTGCGGTATATCTAGATAACTACTGGACCGATTTACTTAAAAAGGGTGTCAATTGAAAGATAATTAAATAAAAATTATGTGATTCCTAAGATTCATTAATGTAAAACTAGTACCAACTGAAATATTTTCAAAAATCAACATTTTATGAAATATATATTTTTTTTAAATGTAGAAATCTCGGTAACCGTTAGAATTATGAGAATTTAGCTTATTATAAAACATATAGCTACTTTTATCACCTTTCTAATGAACCTTAAATAATGACAATCGAGCAGTAAACAACGAAACTACAGCCTATTAATTGAGCGTCGGTAGCGCCAAATTAGCCCTTTTTTGGTATGAATCATCTTGAAATTATCTTTAAATATAATAAAATCGTAGGAAAGTTAAAACTGTACATGGAATATTTGTTTAAAATAATACTCCGGGTGTGATCTACAATATATACCGAAGCCAAAATTATATTTTTTTGAATTTTTGTCTGTTTGTCTTTATGTCTGTCCGGGCTAAACTCAAAAAGTACTGTATGGATTTACTTCAAATTTGGAACAGAGATAGCTTGAGACATGAGGAAGGTTATAGGGTTCGTTTTAACCCGGAAATTCCATGGAAACGGGAACTATGCGTGTGTTTCTTTGACTATGCGGGCGAAGCCGCCCGTAAAATCATATAATTCTGAATAAAAAGTAGTTAGTTACGTCAATTTTATTTATTTTAATTTCCTGATATGTGAGCAGAAACGTATTACATAGATAGTATTTTCAGTGTTTTTTAACTGACTTCAAAAAAAAGGAGGAGGTAAAATATTATCATGACATAGAGCTGATTTGATGATGGAATCGGATTACTACATATTATATATGTGTGCTATTTAATAAATAGGTTTGAAGTCGGGGCCAAGCACTAAGCACTTAGTATTAAGCCCGTGCACCGATATCAAACCTTTTTAGTAAATAGCACATCTAAATAATATGTAGTAATTAATAATATAAAATCTTTTTTATTTTTTACTTTTCCGTTTTGAAGTTGGTTGTTTTTAACGTAGTTATTTTTATTTCTAATGTGATCAGCATAATAAATAGCATAGGACAGCGCACTTAACTTGGATATTAATAATAATGGTTTTTAGTAAACTCAATACAAGGCTAAAAATTAATAAAAAATGTTTTTTATCTAATTACCATCGTCATTATTTTGATCAATATCTTCTACATAATAAGACTGGTTAAAACATTTGTATCGGACGTGGCATATCCCTTCCAAGCACTTTTGTTTCATGTCACTACATACACAACGGGATAAACGGCAACCATCTTTACATTGTCATGATAATATCACTTCGATAAACTGACTTTACTGATGAAGTAATCGGCAACAGTTTTTTGTCCTCTACCTTTCAGCTAGCGAGTCTATGGGTTCAGAAAGCGTGGGTCTTGCTACGTTTGCATTCTGCCACTAAAATGCCTGGAAGGTGGCTCTTATGCATGTACATGCAGGCGAAACGCAAATCGTTGAGGTTATCTGACAAACGTAGCAAGACTCACGCTTTCTGAACCCATAGACTCTAGCTGAAAGGTTGAGGACAAAAAACTGTTGCCAATTACTTCATCAGCAAAGTCAGTTTATCGAAGTGATAATATCATGACAATGTAAAGCTGGTTGCCGTTCATCCCGTTTTGTATGTAGTGACATGAAACAAAATTGCTTGGAAGGGATATGCCACGTCTGATACAAATGTTTTAACCAGTCTTATTATGTAGAAGATATTGATCAAAATAATGACGATGACAATTAGATAAAAACATTTTTTATTTAATTTTAGCCTTGTATTGAGTTTACTAAAAACCATTATTATTAATATCCAACTTAAGTGCGCTGTCCTATGCTATTTATTATGCTGATCACATTAGAAAAAAACACTGAAAATACTATCTATGTAATACGTTTCTGCTCACATATCAGGAAATTAAAATAAATAAAATTGACGTAACTAACTACTTTTTATTCAGAATTATATGATTTTACGGGCGGCTTCGCCCACATAGTCAAAGAAACACACGCATAGTTCCCGTTTCCATGGAATTTCCGGGTTAAAACGAACCCTATAACCTTCCTCATGTCTCAAGCTATCTCTGTTCCAAATTTGAAGTAAATCCATACAGTACTTTTTGAGTTTAGCCCGGACAGACATAAAGACAAACAGACAAAAATTCAAAAAAATATAATTTTGGCTTCGGTATATATTGTAGATCACACCCGGAGTATTATTTTAAACAAATATTCCATGTACAGTTTTAACTTTCCTACGATTTTATTATATTTAAAGATAATTTCAAGATGATTCATACCAAAAAAGGGCTAATTTGGCGCTACCGACGCTCAATTAATAGGCTGTAGTTTCGTTGTTTACTGCTCGATTGTCATTATTTAAGGTTCATTAGAAAGGTGATAAAAGTAGCTATATGTTTTATAATAAGCTAAATTCTCATAATTCTAACGGTTACCGAGATTTCTACATTTAAAAAAAATATATATTTCATAAAATGTTGATTTTTGAAAATATTTCAGTTGGTACTAGTTTTACATTAATGAATCTTAGGAATCAAATAATTTTTATTTAATTATCTTTCAATTGACACCCTTTTTAAGTAAATCGGTCCAGTAGTTATCTAGATATACCGCACAATAGAACGGCCCGACGGCCACCTTTGCTACGTCATAGCTCCCCCCTCCATACCCCTAGGAAGTGACAACCGCACTTTTTGTGTTCAGAAAAACATGCCGATTAAGTGGATATCAGTTGTCCGTATGGCGGAGGTGAGTCCCACGAAAATCGTTATTTGAAGACTTTTTTACAAATGGGTCTCACACTATTACATTTTTCTATAATATGCCCTTGAGTTATGTACTTATAGAATAATCATTATATTGTTATAAATTTTGTGATATAATAATTTCTCTGCTACTTTAGTGACCAAAAACCACACCAACAATATAATATGTTTATTTGAACTTCATATCATAAATGTAATTTGGAATGGCTTATTTTAACGGACCGACATGTCTTAATGAAAAAAATTCAGCTGGTATTAAGCTTGGTATTGAAGTGTCAAACATGCTCCATCCTAGACCACGCTTGTCGCTTTCCTATAAATTCAGAACGAATGAAAGTAAGAAAATAACAACAAGCTATGAAATTCTTAGGAAAATCAAGAAAAATATGCACTGCCTTGTGCTAGTATAAAATATTCGGTAACTAATTCAAACAGTCGAAATACTATTGTCATTTAAAATTGCCACTAATGTAAAGGTGTAGGTAAGTACCTACACCTTTATATTAGTATACAATATCTAAGTAAGTACTTAGATGTATAAATTTATTTTCAATAAAAATCTGCTTTTAATTTAAATTAATTACTAATAGTTACATTATGGTATTTTATAATATATTTATTGAAATTTCTTGTGAATTAAAAACAAATTGGTCCTCGAAATTACTCTGTTGTAATATTATATGTCATTGTCTCTATTATGCAAATGCTTGCCTAATCCTAACATAAAAAAAAATAATAATATTGTCATTTCTGAAAAACGCAACCTGTTTCAGTTGTTGTTAGTAAGTAATGTAGACTGCAGACCAATAGATAGAGCTGACTCTATACATTAGTAATTGCTATGTTGATAATTTTAGACTTGATCACTAGATGGCATTATATTAATATACTAATTTACTTCCGATTCTACATTTTCGTTGTTCATAATTAGTCTAATATTCAATTAGTCTAGTCAGAAAATGCCATTCTGGTAAACTTTATTTGGGATTTAGGAAGTGTCATACAATTTAGAATGGCATCGGAATGGTATTAAAAAGCATATGAAGTTCTGCTTGTAAACATTGCCAAAGTTTAACTCAAGATATGACTTTAGTTTAGTGCAAATATCTCATAACATAATAATGATTTTTGAAATTAGATACATAGATTCAAGCGTAGAGTGAACAGGTACCTTCTAGGGAAGCACTTTCCATCTTAATAGAACACATCTCAGCTTAACGTCAGGCGAGATTGTGATCAAGAGCTTCCCTATCGACAATAAAAAAAAAGATAAGTATTTTATGTGGCTAAATATTTATTCAACACATGTATACCAACAGTGTGCATATAATAATTTTTTATACTAATTTTAAGCATCTACTCAACATTTTACTTCTTAATTTCTTTGAGTGTATTCCAAAAGTAAATGAACATGTTAGATTGATATAATTTTGTTAATACCATATTATATTATTTAAATTGCATTTGCATTGTAACAGCGCCATCTATGCACAAACTTAATAATGAAACTAGTAAAACCCACACCTTTTTGTAAGGCCACATTACGATTTTTTTCCCCAATCGGTGAACCGCTAAACCGCAAAACGTACACACTATAACACTAGGTACGGTTAAAAAACCGCGACATTGCCTCAATTTTCACATTTTGTAGATGAATTTCAATATAGGTGTTGTGTTGTTGCTTTAATATTAAGAAGCAGAAAAAGAAAACGTTTTCAAACATTTAAAAAATATTGGGTCCATCCATTGACTAGTTGAACATCTCCATTACCATACTTATACGTCTCGGTGGTCATATACCTACTGCTGTACTGCATCGATTGCCGTCAATGCAATATAATTTCAATGAAATAAAAAAGAGCGTGTGTACCGGACACACGTATCAGAAGTGAAACTTCTTTGGCAAGATTCAAAAATACCAAAATCATCGCCTTTTGCCATGACGCGACCTTGAAATTTTACTCTCAACGCGCCTAAAGAAGTTTCACTGCAAAAAATCCTTTCAAATCGTGGTTTTAAAATCAATCGCAGGATAAAACCGTCAGCGCAACTGCTTCTATTAGTTTCCATAGCTTACCCTAAGAATAAATTACGTAGCCGCGTCGCGTAGTGCGGATTGAGCCTTATAAAAATGAAATCCGTTTCGCGTTGTCACGGCATCACGTGTGAACGGCTGAACCGATTTTGATAATTCTTTTTTTATTATATTCCTTGAAGTACGAGGATGGTTCTTATGTAAAGAAAACGTAAATATGTACCACGGGCGAAGCCGGGGCGGACCGCTAGTATCTATTAAATTTAAGGCTAGTATCACAGTATTACCATCCTACAGTATGGCGACGAATGTACTTGTGC
>CAJQZM010039359.1:18994-34263 GCA_907164665.1 Colias nastes | reverse complement strand
GTTATCCATGGTTTAAGAGGCGCCTTCTTTTTAGACAAATACTTAACATCAGGAGCTCATTATTTACAACTATGTATTTAGATACTTAGTGCAAATGTGTCGTCCGCAATTTTCCGCTTTACACGCTAGATTTCACCGGTTAACTTTAATGTCGAGTGTTTTAATAACACGTGTTCGAGCAAGTTTTGACAGCTGCAGTAATATTTCTTGTTATGAAACTAATTGGGTATTGGCTGAAAAACCGCTAATTGCCACCGCACAAGCGAACACACTAAAAACTTATGTAGCTACAATTATTGAAATTTATGGATAGGTAGCCGTTTTTTCGTGGCGATTTGTTAAACCGACTGTTGTATTATCGTAATTAGACATTCGACTCTATAATATATTGATGTTTATTAATACTGCGTGACTTGCGCATAGTGACAAATTAGAGTTGTAGTTTAGGGAAATTATTAAATCATTCATTTTGGGACAAATCCTCATTTTTAAAACTCTTCTATTGAAAGTGTAAGAGGAACTCTATTAACATAACAGCAGTAATAAATTAATATTCATAGTTAGTTTAAATTTCCGTCCGTTTTTCTTTTACTTCTTTTTGTGAAGGGGCCAATAATAGATAAAAGTAGTACACGGAAATATTTTCAATTATAATTCATAAGTAACAATTATGCTTGTTTCATAAATAAATGAGACGATATGCATGTTACAATAAGATTTTGCAATATTTTTAGATTTCTTTCTAAAACTAAGTCGATATAAATAGTAGGATGACCTAAGATTAAAAAATTATATTAAACGACTGAATTAGAATCTATACTTACATATAATAAATCTGTAGAAGGGTCAATTCTGTACATTGAAAATATTGAAAAAATTAATAGCAGGGGGTGTTACTGGATCGTTACCAAACCCAAATATGTGATTAAAAAATTTTTTGTCTGTATGTTCAGGCATCACGTGAAAACTAACGGTTCGATTTCGATGAAACTTGGTATAATTATACCTTATTATCCTGGGCGTAAAATAGGATACTTTTTATCCTGGAAAAATACGTAGAAAAAAAATAAATCTTAATATTTCAGTTTTATCCATAGACGTTGTTCTGTAGAACCGCGAACACACGTTGCGTTACCCGCAGTGGATTCAGCGCCGTAACCTGTAGTGCCGAAAGTCGGATTTGGCTTGAATCGTTTGCGGCACACGCGGGCCGCACGACGCCACGCCTCCCCGACTCCTCTAGGACGTCGTTCCGCGGCGCGGAATCCGCGCCGCGCGATGCATATAATTTATGAATTTTGATGCGAGTGGACGTGTCCAGTGTGGCGAGCGAGAGTGATCGTCTAATATTAATTTAGTGAGAAACGTCTTCCCAGTTCAAAATGGAAAAATGAACCATCCACGCGAAGACCGACATCCACGCGGACGGAGTCGCGGGCGGAAGCTAGTATCTAAATACGTATATTTGTAGCAATATTGTAAACAAGTAAAATTTGGATGAGTTATTTAATTGTTTAACCTTTATAAATCTATTTTTATATGCCATTAAGTATTAACCTTGATAAATGTGGAGGCTTTTATATGCTAAACATAAGTACATATATGTATATCAAATTGAAAGAGTAAAAATCATTAATGTATAATAATACCCATTTTGTAATTTATTAGTTGAAAGAAAATCCTGGAAGTTATTTATACATATAATAAGATTAGGTGACCTGGCAAACTTTTTTCTGTCAGGACACTTTCTATTTACCCATATTATGTTAACACTTAGGTATATAAAAAATATCTTACGGCTTATTATCTACCAAAATGACGATATTTTTTATAGCATACAAATGCTTTATAAATGAGAATTTTTACAATTATTTTTTTTAATTTCCTATTGTTTAAAAAATCATTAAATTCGATCATATTGTGTATCAGAGAAGTTCGATTACAAACGCTTTTTTATTTATAATCTATGTACATGTTTATTCTTAACTAAATAGTTTGTTTCTTCATTTCAGGCGCTAGTTCCGGATCGGGATGTTCGACCGAGTCGGAGAAATGATTGTTAGAAATTAATTTATGAGGCCAAAAGTCTTTGGGATGGATAACTTTATTGGGGGTTGTTATAAGGGAGATACTGGCAAAAATAAAAACAATTTTAGATAATATATGTAATGCTTTATTTAGTATACCACCACGAGCGAATAACTTGTATCTATGTTGATAGTAATATATAATAATGTTTAGATTTATTCGTTTGTATCAAAATTTTAATATTACTCATTACAAGGTTGACTTCAATTAACTGTATTCGGCTCCTGTGTTTCTATTCTCTTCCTTTGTAGTCAAGAATCAACAATAACTGCCATTTTATTTATTTATCTAGATAGTATGTTTCTTCTAATTGTATTCATAAAGGAGAATGTCAAAAATGTAGAATTTATCTATCGGTAAAGAATATACCAATAAAGAGTAACAATAATGTTTTGCGACGGTTAAATAATAATTTGAGACTTAAGTAATTTAATGCTGTTTCTTTGAACAAAAATTAGAGAAAACTTTGTTCTGTTTTGTTTCTGTGCTATGTGTTACTAACTAATGATAAGATTACTTCTAACGAGCAATAAATTTTATATAAAAGATTGCCACTATACTGATTTCTTTATAATAAATAAAAAATGAATTAAATTTTTATAAATAATTGATTTGATTTAAAGGACGATTGTTTTTGACATTCTCCTTGATAATATAATATATTTATATATGACGTCATGTATTTAATGTGTTTATTAAAGCTGTTATCTTATTACGAAGCTGTTTATTGGGGCCACGGACACTCCAGCAATAAGTATTATAATCTGAAGTCAATATACTAAATAAGTATAAACTAAATGTTATATTTGCAAGTCTCATAACACACGGTTGAGTTATTATTAAGGTGTTATGTAATTTGTTAATTTCGTATAGTTTGCACCAAAATAGCTCCATTTTATTGTTCTATTTAAACCAAATTGCGTGTAATATGTAACTACACTTATGTTGAATTTCTGTACCTGATCTATCAAAGTCGGTAATTTTTTACATTGTCATTGCTATGATAACTCGATGACCTTGTCATTTGATAAGCTATTTGCTTCAAACGAAGTAAGCGGTTTCTTAAAATTATTATTATGAAATATTCACGATTTTCGCTTACTGTATGTTTTTTAATGTTTTCCTATTTGAGTACTTATTGGTTTCAAACATCATCTGTCAACAACGACACAGTCGTAATTATTTAAAAATAGTTTTATTAGATGATAATAATGTATATTGTATTAGATACGAATTAAAATAATTTTCAATTAATTTTAGTCCATTATTGCACCCTTAATACATTCTATTTTTAACATAATATTTTAAAATAAAATGCTTTAATTTTATCAAACATTTATTATACACAATATACATCAGGACAAAAGGTGCATATATAACAAAAAACTAATAACAATAATAACTATAATACATATTTTTACAAATAATCTAATAGTTATTTATACTATTACACTATAAATAATATAAAATGGCTGTCTCTTTACTTTCTTACTTACATTTTCTTGTATAATACATAATATTGTACATTTTATACATGTTTAATAACATCGAACATCGAACTTCGAACGTTTTTGATAGATAATTAATAAATCGGATACATAATTTAAGTCTTAATGCTAGTTTCAACGTGAATTTATGTTATTCACGCCGCAATTTTTCTACTTAGCAATAGTTTAAAACTATGGAACCACGTTCCACGGAACAAAGCTGTTTGGTTCGGGTACTGGTATCTGAAAAAAAAGCATTTGAATTAGAATCATGTATTTAAACTTATTAAATATCTAGGTTACAATTGAAAACTAAACACTGAAGCAACTAGTCACATAAGAAAAAGTTAAAATATCAAATGTGTCTCTTATAGGCCATATATTATGTGTCGGATCGATTAGTACCGCTGCGCTGCGAAGAAGTTTGTGCGTAGGTATGTATTTACATTGATGTCCAATTGATTGCTACGCTTGTAGGAAACGATAAAAGTTTTTTTTTTTTTTTCTTTGTATTTCGTAATATTTTTACTTCGATGTTTAATAATAACTAGATAGAAAATCAGCGACAAAACATCGCGAAAAGTCCACCCCGCGTGGAGTTTGTTTATTTTTTAATGTTACATACCTGAATTTCATATTTTTTTAGTTTTATATCCTTCAAATGTTTCATAAAAATAAATTTTTTAAGGAATATATAAGGTTCAATCCCGCCTCGTGATCGAATTTCTTACATTCTATAAAACGTATGTTACTATACCTTTTTAATTATATGGTCTTCACAAGCCATTCGTATACGGGCTGAGGTCGCAGGCGAGTCCAGTCGGAACTCCAAGGGAGCCCCCGCGTCAGCTCGGGCAGCTCTTATAGCCTCCTTTATTGCAAAAAATATAGAGCTTGCCAGGAACAACGGTGGTTCTCCAACCGCCTGTAATACAAACATCATATACTTTAATTAAAAGAAACGCAATTTCTTAGGTATTTGGCGATTGTAAAATGCTTAATGTGCACGATATTTTGTAAATTATAGTGGTTTAAGAAATCGTACCTAATAGTACAATTTTATATTGCAACTGTTAAAATTTTTTGATATTTGACATGATTTTACAACTTTGGAGAGCTCATTTGGTATCTAATAACTTATTTAATATCATAAATGCTTTGTTGGATATTGTGAACCTTAATGAAAATTATTGACTGATATTATTATAAGTGTGCCTTATATTATGATATTATTATCAATTGATTGTGACCTCCAATTACATATTATAAAACTGACCTTTGACGAGTAAACAGCTCTCAAATTAGGGGCTCCTTTAAGCAGTGATACATTGAATTCTTGAGGAATATCACCAAAACCGGGGATTTTATAAGCACCGGGTCCGCGAGAATATAAGGTGCCTGTTGGAGAATAGATTAACTCTTCCATCGTAAATAAGCCATAACCCTGTATGAATCCACCCTCAATTTGTCCGATATCTATAGCTGGGTTCAAACTCTCTCCTAAATCCATTACGATATCTGTTCTTATAACTAGATGATCACCAGACAAACAATCAATTTCCACTTCACTACAAGCAACGCCGTATGTATAGTAATTAAAGGCTCTTCCTTCATTCCTATCAAAATTATACCCTAGTTCAGGTGTGGCATAAAATCCTGTTGCTGATAAGCCCACTCTATCAAAGTAAGCTGATGAAACCCAATCTTCCCATTTACCATTTGGATTCTTTTCTTTATAAGGTTTCAACCGCTCCGCTAAAACTTGACAAGCGTTCAGAACTGCCATTCCATTGAGGTCAGATCCAGCGCTTGCCGCAGTAGCGGACGTGTTTGGAACTTTATCAGTTGCAGTTTCACTAATATGAATTTTTGAAACATCAACCCCAAGAGCACGTGACGCTACTTGAATCATTTTTGTATGAAGTCCTTGACCCATTTCAGTGCCGCCGTGTGATATAAGTATTGAACCATCCATGTAAATAATGACAAGAGCACCGCTTTGATTCAAAAACTTCTCTGTGAATGCAATACCAAATTTAGTCGGTACAATAGATATCCCGCGCTTACGCCATCTATGTTGCCTGAAATTAAAAATGATAATATGTTATTACCAAAAGCATGTTATTTTCACATATTTTTACACATGTTGACTATTTTTTCTTCAATAATACATACTTATTGAATTTTTCTGCATCTTGCTTTCGTTGAGCCAAATTGCTTTTTTCAACACATTCGTCCCAACATTTTTGAAGTGTACAATGGGTCAGAGTTTGTTTATAATGTGTTATATCGTTTTCTTTGTATAAATTGATTCTTCTTATTTCGATGGGATCCTTTCCGAGTTTATAAGCAATATCTAATATCATATTTTCACCTCCAAACATTCCTTGTGGGCCCCCGAACCCACGAAAAGCTGTATTCGAAGGTAGATTAGTCTTACAAATGTATCCAGTTACTTCGGCATTTGGAATGTGGTAAGCATTTTCAAAGTGAAACAGCGCTCTGTCGAGGACCTAAAAGAAAGATTTAATAGCATATTAATTATTTTTATAATGACTATATTATGAGAAATTTCTAATTTTATTAACTTTCAACTTACTGGGCCAGATAAATCAAGTGAATATCCTCCATTATTGTAAATGTTCACAACAGCGCCGACTATCTTTCCTTCTTTTGTTACGGCAACTTTATATTTTATTAAAAATGGATGACGAGTACCAGTCATCATCATATCCTCATCGCGGTCTAGCATGCATCGAACGGGCCTCTGCAGTTTATGAGCTGCAAACGCGACGGGCAATGCAGTTAACATTCCTCGGGACTCTTTACCGCCAAATCCTCCGCCCATACGTTTAACTCTGGCCGTTATTTTATTCATTGGCACATGAATTATGTGACTGACGAGTTTCTGAAAACAAAAGAAAATTTAATCACTTATTGCGTTTATTTTATATCTCAAATAGTAATAACTGTAAGTTATCGTTATTTACCGCTATTTCAGTTGGATGTTGACTTGAGCAAAATATTTCAAGTTCATCGTCTTCTTTTTTCGGTATAACAAAAGCTGCATGAGTTTCTAAATAAAAGTGTTCCTGACCACCCATTCTGCATTCGCTTTCCAAAATAATATTATTAGGATCATCAAAAGCCTTTTGCACATTCCCGTTTTTAATGCTCTTTTTGTATTCCTTATAAAAGCTTTGATGTTTAATAGCATCTTCTATTGTAACAATTATAGGCTGTAAATCTTCATACACTATTTTAACTTTTCGTGCTGCGGCTTGCGCAATTGTTTGACTTTCTCCAACTATAACCCCAATTATCTGACCCTGGCTTGTTACTGTCTTACTTATGAATAATTCTTCGTCATGAAATATAGGTCCGATAGCATTTTGCTCTGGGGTTAAATCTTTCGCGGAAAAGAAAGCTACTACTCCAGGATCTTTTAGCGCTTCTTGAGGATCAACAGATACCAATTTAGCATGTGCTTTTGTGCTTAGAACAAACGCTAAATACAATTCATTTTCAGCTACGGGCATATCATCACAATAAATTGCTTCTCCTGTTACCTGTTTAAATGCGGACATATGTTGTATGGGTCTTCCAACTGCATCGCTTTTCACTTGCTTATCGTCAACTAACTCAAAGTATTGAGCACTTTTTGGTATCGCACCGTGAAATTGTTCTGCACCACTACTATGATAAGGAATGATGAGATCTTGATGTAAATAATCTTTAGAAATTTCTTTACCTATTGCCAAGTATGCCTTTAGAAACAAACTCAAGGTTAATGCACGTCTGTATAGGATATTTCCTCCTGGTGCTGAAGGACTAAGTGGGAACTCGTCTAACATTTGTGTATATGCCTTATCTAACATTTCTTCGTTCCATTTCATGCCTTTTAAATATTCGCCAGTTTTCGTTGCAATTTTTGTAACTGGGGCCATACCACCGAATGCAATATTGATATTACTGATTTTATTTGTTGATTCTACAAATTGCACGTTGACGGCAGCGGTAACTATAGAAATATCATCTTCCCGTCGTTTAGCCTGCTTAAAAGCTTTAACGTACTGGTAATTATTTGAATAAGGTATTTCAATTGATAGAAGAATCTCATTTGCACGTAATACATTTTTTCTATACCCCGTAAAGAAGTTTTCATCCATTAAAACTGAGCGGCGACCTTCTTTTGCACTTAAAATGTTCAGTTTAACTTTAAGTGCCATCAAAATAGGGTTTAAATCAGATATAGGACTTCCAGTCATAATATTACCACCTATTGATGCAACATTTCGTATTTGTTTGCCAGCAAACCAATTTAACATCTCATTTATTGTGACTAAAGTTCTAGTCTTAAATTTGGGTAATATTTCAATGTATTTTTTAAACGTATTTTCTATTTCCATTAATGTGACAGAAGCGCCAACAGATAAACCTTCATCTATTTCCTGTACTGAGTTTAATTCCGGTATGCTGGTAGGCATTATGATAACAGGATAAACACAATGTTTAAATTTTACCTCTACACCGACTTCAGTATTACCTACAACAATTTTTGCTTCGGGATATGTTTCTTTCAATGTCAATATACTCTCTATAGTTGTAGGTCTGAACCAAGTAGTTTTGTCACCTCGAAACATTAAATATTGGTCATCGTAAGTCGAATACAACTTTAATTCTGGTGGGAAAATTGGTTCCTGACTCTGGTCATATGGCAAAAATGATGATTTATCAAAAATAAAGTCGGTTTCACTATTGACAGTCTTATTTTTACAGCAATCTTTGCCTAAACCACAAACGCCATTAGAAGTTCCATTCATAGTTCCATTACTGATTCGCTTTGACTCCCAATCTTCTAAGAATGTTTTATATCCTTCTATAATAGCTCGATAACCCGTGCATCTGCACAGATTTCCTTGGAAGGCTACTTCCATATCTGAATATTTGATTTTTTTGCAACTTCGAAGTAACGTGTACATTGACATAACAATGCCCGGTGTGCAGAAACCGCATTGAGATCCGTGAGCTTTCGCTATTCTTTCCTGGACGGGGTGAAGTTTTGTTTTCGTTGAACCGATACCTTCCACCGTAGTTACTGCTAAACCGTGCATTGCACAGACTGGTGCTAAGCAAGCATTCACGGCCAGATGACTGTTTTTATTAAGAAAATTCTTTACATGAACATGAAATAAGAAATAATAAAATACCTACCTTCATCGTAACGTTATAAATTATTTATAACTACTTAGGTGCCAACTTTAAATAAATAAAACTCAATAGGTGTACAGATTTAAGGTAAAGAGTGTGAGTTTAAATCGATATAAAAAAGCGATAGGTACAAAGTTCTGAATCACTCCAGAGCATGAAACTAAATTAGAATCGGAAAACGAAACTGTCAGTTAACATATTAATATTAAATTATATCGACGTGCTATAATCACTAGAAAGTCGATAAATTGCCGTACCTAGTAACCACATAGTACATAGCTCTCTATTCCTACGTATTTAATTACTCATTAGACTTACAAATCTTAGGTAGGTACCTACTAACTATGCTTATTTATCGTTAAATTAATGTGTTCCTTTTAGCGTTCAGTTGCATCAAAATGTGGTAAACTTATTTTTTTTTTTATTCTTTCCCTTAACTATATCAACTCGAATTATATATTTTCGTATAATTTACGTTTTTGCATACGTTATTTGCTAACTGAAAGATTACTCGTTCGAAAAACAAAAAATGCTCAATTCCAGCCAAGTTTTCCTCAGATGGTGAAATGAAATTTATGATTACAATATTGTAGTTGAATTGTTTAATAGGTTTATTTGCCGCTAATTGACGATTTGCCTACTACTAAATGCCTGGAAATCATTGTGATCGATAAACGAAACAATTTCCTGAAATTAGCAGGTGCTCACAGCGTGCGATATGTACCTACATAAATTATAAACGGTTTTAAATTTGTTTCACAAGAAAGGATACTATACTTTTTTTTCTTTTCTATTATACTTGGAGATCATAACTGTGCATGCGCCACAGCCGCCTTCTGCGCAGCCGAGCTTTGTTCCTGTGAGGCGAAGCTTTTTCCGTAGATACCACAGTAACGTCCATTCTGGATCTGGATTAGGCTCCACTACCTTAAAATTACAAACAGTGATTAAAATTGCATATATCTTTGTGTTCTTTAATAGCGACATAGGTATGTACAGGCCTACTAAAGATAATTATTAAATAATAACTACAAACACATAAAATGATTTCGTCCTAACTAACGCATACCGTTTAATTCACTGGTTAGGTACTTAAAATTCTGAATAAAGTAAATTAGATTGCTTGAATCAACACAGTATATATAATAGGCATAATTAAGGAATACAATCATTCACACAGTAGCAAATAGTTGCAATTATGATGATATGATTTCTATCTGGGAGGTCATTAGTAGGTACGTTCGGTCAACAGCTTGACAATTGACCTGTCTGCCAGATAAATAATTTTTATTTATACTCGTGGCAGATGATGAAACGAATAGCAAAATGTGCGTTGTCTTTATTGATATAATTTCACCCATCAAGAAAATTGGAATGCAAAAGTACTTCGAAATAACATTACTACTTCATAATTAGTCAGTGACTGATCACTAGGTACTGGTAGGTACTGATACTGATTTCATTTAAAGACGATAAGTTATCAGAAAATAAAAAATAAACAAATGCAATACAAATAACAGTGACCGAAATATTCGTCTTTATTTAATTACATTCTATAATCTATGTACAATTTTATTATTTGTTAGTGGATAACGCCACAGGAACGAGCGGACCTAAAATTTGTGGTTATTCAAGCCTTTGGCGTTCTTCAAGTAAAAGTATGTCCTTAAGAATTGTATGATAGGTAGTCTTTCATCTCTCTAATTCATTATCTTTTATATAATACAATATGATTCTTATGAAATATATATATTTTTCCGGAGTTCCATCAGATTTTTCATGATACCTCGTGACATCATGGTAAGTAGCACAATCGGAGGAAGTCCTTATTGAAATTTACTTTCGACACCTGCTCCGATCTTTTCCCATTTTCTTCAAATTTTATCGGGTCAGTGGCATACATTTGATACAATCAATCTTATTATCACATGCACCAAGATAGAATAACCTTAAGTAATCGCTTGATAAATATATTATCAGCAAATTGTTATGATTTATTTTTCACAACTCCAATTGAATTATCTCTATTAGAAATACCTTGTAGTAAGTTACCACTTACCTATATTTCAGTCGCATTTTATCTACGTGCGTAAGTATAAAAAGAATAATTAGGCAATAAATTGAAATCACATTTTTCTTTTGAAACATTATTTTTTTTAGTATTTAAAATGAATAAATTTAAAATTCAGAAATCCTTAAAATAAAGTTTATTTCAAGATATATTTCCTAATTCAATCTATGAAACAAATTATTTGTTCACGGAATATTGTGTCGGTACGCTTAGTTAGACTAGCTATAGCTACTAGTTATTATTATGTGGTTAGACGCAGACGGCAGAGTTGACCTATTATACTATATTATATTTACCTTATATGTAAATGAGGAACTTTTCCGCGCTTTAAACCAATCTATATTCTATAATACAGATCGCGCGGCGAGTGTTTGGCTTTGACCTTCGGGTGGAGGGGATTACTGCGCAACGCACACAATACTTTTCCCCGCCCCGCACCCCGCTAATTGCCCGTTGATACCCAATTTCTGATTTCTGCGCAATAACGGTCAAAGCCAAACACTCGCCGCGCGATCTGTAGCCCATGTCAGAGGAATCAAGGAAAAAAAATACTCAACTATATTTAGAATAATAAAAAAGCAAAACTTTTAAAGCTACGAGGACAAATCTACAATCGCTACGGCCAAACATAAGGGCGGCCGTACACGGACCGCTTCAAGCAGTTGAAACCGACCGCTTGAAGCCGCGACCGCGCGGTGAACTATAGGCATTCATTCACCGCCGTACACGTGACGGCTCGAGCCGTCGCGACCGCTTCAAGCCGTCAACTGCACGACGAAATTCCACCGTGCCGTTGACGGCTTGCGAGCGGTCGTGAGGCATACACTGACTGCTCGAGCCGTTGACTGCGCTAGAGCCGTCGACGGCTCCCTCCCCCCCTGAAAATCAATGACTTGACTAGTCAAAAAAATCAACCGCTCGAGCGGTTGGTAGCGACGGCTCGAGCGGTCAACAACCGACGGATCGAGCAGTTGACGCCGACCGCTCGAGCCGTCCGTGTACGTCGCTCAGCCGTTAACTGCTCGAGCGGTCCGTGTACGGCCGCCCTAACATCTTACTAGCCTATGCAGAAGGAAGTTTCATTTGTTGCCCTGCCCATACATATGAATAGTAGATAATTTAAAGCATTGTATTAGAAAACGTGTAGAAAATACAATTTGGCTACAAGAAAAGCATAGGGTACTTTCTTCTCCTATATTACGAGATATCAGTGCTACGAAAGCTATTTCCGTTATTTTTAAGTGACAAAATGCACGTTTAGCTTATACTCTCAAATTTCTTTAATAGTTTATATAAATTATCCTACTGCTTAACATTCTAACACAAAATTTACCTATTTATCCCGTTACTGACTATTGCCTAGCTACTAGTTATTATTCTGTGCTATTGCACAAATATTTAATGAGACGGACTCAGATGAGTAAAAAAATTCTTCCACCTTCAAATCAAAGTAACCTTACAAGGCTGTCTGTACCACAGAACTATAGTGTTTGGATAATTTGGATTTAATTAAATCCAAAAGCCATACATCTTATACCTATTTATTTTACATCGTTTATAAGTAAGTAAAAACTCGATGGCCGGGAACACGAATTGGCATTTATTTTTGGTTATTAGAGGAAAGTCACCAAATATGGAATAGTATCCTAATATGGAATTCCTTCATTTCTCTAAGACTATAAGTATGAATCGCAACATTCGACCATCTTCTGTTTCATTTGGTGTACTAATTATCGCACTAACACCATCGAGTTAGTTGCGTGAACGGTTTACGTATGGCAGGCGTGTTTTGTTTTGTTGCCATGCAGAAATTTTTTAAGGTAAGTAATAAATGAGTATTTACCAGCTATTATGTTTGTTTACATAAGTGTTATAATATTTAGTATATCGGTATTATGTTTATTTCACCATTTTGTGATCTTTTGTCTATAAAATATTGTGAATTGAAAAAATATTTAGAAGAGTTTGAATGAGTATAAAAATCCAAATATGGACAGTCGTCGGTGTCTAATTATGGAATACTATAAACTTGCTATTATTTTTTTAAAAACTGTATGTAATGTTTGTTTTTAGAATGTCCGGTTCACAATCAACCTAACGAAAAATCTGGGATGAAGAAAAAACGGCACAATCTATAAAATTCGTCCGGGAAAAGAAAATGGGGTATTTGAAAGCGGCACAGGATTTCCAAGTCCCTAGGACAACTTTATTTCATCATTATATTTCTATTTCTTCTTTCAACGTTATTAACTTTATTAAGAGAAACAAACAATCGAAGAAAAATAAGGATGATAGTGAAGAAGAAAGACTCTGAGGAACTAGACATTATCCAGTTTGATGAAGGTAGTGGACATGATGAGTTGATGGACCAAGTGCCTTCTGACTCTGCAGATGCAGAATGTAACATACATGCATCAGCAGAGTCAGGAGGTTCTGTTCAAGACTTTTTTCCATGGATCATGGATGAAAGTGGAGAAAGTTGAATTAAATGCTTCATGTATGGGCTCTGAACACATTATGATGTGCTGGTCCAGATGGATTTGGATTTGTGACTTTTGCAAGTAATTACGTAACTTCTTTCATTTATCACAATATGTTACATTCATTTAATTGATCTCAAAGATATTCATTACATTTTTGTTATTGTTATGTTGATTTATGCTTATATTCCATATATGGGTACCTATTCCATATTTGGTTCCTCATTTGGGATTTTGTTTTTTGTGTAAGATTTTAATTTGATTACTGATATATTTCGTTAAAGGCTGTTAATTACTACTTATAGATGTATGACTGACCAGAATAAACAATAAACTGATTTAATTTATGTAAAGTTTTATTTTTATATCCCAAAAACAAAATGGTATTCCATATTTGGTTACTTTCCTCTAGTAATTTATAGCAACAATTCATAATTTTAAATTAATAATTAATCAGATTAATTACATACTAATCAATTAAGTACATTTTTGCTACAAGGTATTTTTACACTTCGTTCGAGCGTGTGAGCTCGTTATTACTTACTAGTTACCTACTTACCTATTACGTACACAGTTTTTCAACCGGTAATTTTATAACAAGAAATGATGTTTTCAGTGTTAATATATTCAATAATTTCCCTTGCTGCAATTCGATGTTAATAAGGTGGGTGGACCATGGAAGGCCATGCTCCTTCGAAGGCCAATTATTCAAATTTCGTAGTTATTGCCATATGATGACAAATTCCTTCTATTTACACAAACACCCATCGAACTAGAAATCACAGACGCGGCGGCGAATCGCTCGCGCCACTATTTTGGCAGTACGGTCCCTCACTTCATTGATATCGGAAATCGGCGGCGTTAAAATAAGATGGGTGTACCATAGAAGGCCACTCTAACAAATAAATAGTTATTATTCGTTTATTTACTGGAAAAATGAAACTAACAAATATTTAAGTAATACTTTGTTTTATTACGTAACATATAAACCACTTCTTTTTATTGTAGATTTAATCGCTATTTATTAACTTTTAGTGTTAAATGACTGATTTATTATAATGGCCTTCTAAGGAGCCTTGTTCCTAGCAAGGCCATTTGGAAGAGTTCTATGAAACTTAAGTTCAATCAATATTGATCAAATCTGAAATTTAAAAAAGTGGTTTATATGTTACGTAATAAAACAAAGTATTACTTAAATATTTGTTAATTTCATTTATCCAGTAAATAAACGAATAATAACTGTTTAATTGTTAGAGTGGCCTTCCATGGTACACCCACCTTAATTAGCTTAGCGAATAGCGCCATATGAACCATAACCGGATAAAATATACATTATTAGGTAGTTAGGAAGTTAGGAACTATACGCCCGATGGAGGAAAATGTTTTTATGTGACTGAAGAATTCCACTAAAAATCGCGAAAATGTTTAGATAGGACATAGATAAGTACAATTTGGCTGAAATTGTTTTATATATGCAAAAAACCCAATGACTAATCTATCCAGTATTCTCACACTATTGCATGGTGTATTTACACATTTTGTGTGAAAAGGCAGCAATCTTTCGTGAAGCTACTTGCTCTGCCTGTTACAAAACTCGTACATATGTACGTCTCGTCACTCGACAAACTTTCGTATGTATACGAAAGTTTGTCGAGTGACGAGGCGAATTTGCATATAAAATTCTCAAAAAATATTGCGCATTTTTTTTTATTATATGTAAACAAAATTTACATATTTATGCTTAATAGTGTCATGTCTATTAAAATATTATATAATATCCATATTATACGTATAATAACAATTTAGTAAGCTCTTCAAGAATGCTTAATAAGTTAATACTAATAGATATAGTTATGATTTAGGTACCTAGTTATTTTATAATTATACTAGCGGTCCGCCCCGGCTTCGCCCGTGGTACATATGAAAAATAGA